>CM050163.1:222990810-223088310 GCA_027410445.1 Discoglossus pictus | reverse complement strand
CGTGCATGCACAGCTCCCTCTCTCCAGGGGCGTGCACGCACAGTTCCCTCTCTCCAGGGGCGTGCACGCACAGTTCCCTCTCTCCAGGGGCGTGCACGCACAGCTCCCTCTCTTCGCAAAGGCCGCAAATGCTGTCAAGGAGCGCGAGGGCTGCAGTTGCTGCGAGGGCTGCAGCCCTCTTCGCGAGGGCTGCAGTTGCTGGCAAGGAGCGCCTGCGGCGCTCCTTGCCAGCAACTGCGACCCTCGCTTCGCGAGGGCCGCGGGCTCGCTATGCGAGCCCGCTAGCGTGAGCAACGGCTTAAGCAAGCTCGCCTGCTCACAACTATATATGTGATTATGTATTTAGATGTGCCGTATCCATTAGGAGACATGTAATAACTGTAAATATAATAACTGATAATATTATAGAGAACTAAAATTTCTTCTCAGATTCTCTATTGTGAATACTTTTTAAGTCTCTCCTGAAAAGTTTCTTTTGGTAAATAATAAATGTATCCAAGTGTATAATGTTTGTATTGTAAAAATGTGTAAATAATTATAAATAGTGTTTTACATTTAAATACATTTTAAAGATTCCCAAGAACAATTACAATTATGAATATGTTTTCATGCTCCGAGATCTTTATTAGAAAAAAAGGAAACACTGTGACACATTATCACAGTGGTGTAAACAAAATACAAAGATCTTTCCATGTACCTTTAGAATAACTAATGCCTACATATTATTATTATTAGTATAATTTTATAGTAACTCTCCTATCTTCCTGTACTGTCTGACCCCAATCCATTCTCTCTCTCTTTCTTTCAGTGCAAATTTACTCTGGTTTCAAGGCCTACTTCATCTGTGACACACTCAGAACTGCATTCAGAACACCTCAGCAGTGCAAATTTACTCTGGTTTCAAGGCCTACTTCATCTGTGACACACTCAGAACTGCATTCAGAACACCTCAGCAGTGCAAATTTACTCTGGTTTCAAGGCCTACTTCATCTGTGACACACTCAGAACTTCATTCAGAACACCTCAGCAGGTATGGAGAAGACTATGGAAACTGTGCCATCCCTGGAGCCAATATGTTTATTAATATCACTACTGTATGCATGTTATTATATCTTGGCAGATAGAAATATTCTGACTTTTTGTTTTCAATTTTTAACTGTTTCCTATACCCTGCTCTGCTGTCCCCACCTTCCCCCCCATCCTTCCCCCATTTATGGCTGGCATAATTACCTCAAATCTCCTCCTCTCTCCTCAAATACCTTTTATTCTATGGCCTCTCTCTCATTCCTTCCTAACTCTCCTTTCTTCCTGTACCTTCTGACCCCAATCCATTCTCTCTCTCTCTCTCTCTTTCTTTCAGTGCAAATTTACTCTGGTTTCAAGGCCTACTTCATCTGTGACACACTAAGAACTGCCCCCTCACCCACCCCAACTCAGATTAAATTTATAGAGCCATAGAAAACACCTGACTTCCTACTTGCAGATATATCATCTCAACACTAGGGGTCAGCCAACATACTACTCTTTCACCTCAGATCCATCCCCTCTCCCTCTAAAATAAAACTCTTTTTATCTTTCACTTACTTCCTTGCCCTTGCTATTCCTTATTTGTTACTCTTCCCCAGTTCTTTGCCCTTTAATTCCCTTTAGATTGTAAGTAGCGAGTTTCCAGTCTTGTAGGGTGCTTTGGGATAAAGCACTTTCTGCTAAGATTCTAAGCTCAAAACAGGGCTCTTCAACTTTTTTAATTTTGTTAAACGTGTATTTCCCTTGTTCTTATCCCCTGTACAGCGCTACGGAATATGTTGGCGCAATACAAATAAAAGATAATAATAATAATAATAATAGTACATTTTCTGAAGCCTTATATAGATCAATGATGGGCATCTTATTTTACTTGAAAGTCCTCATGTGCGGCTGCAAGTCCCTTTCGTTTTAGCCATAGCTGTATGATAATTTACTAGTAAAACAGATATAGAGGAGGTGATATATTTAGTAGTACAATTGGGTATTTGTTAGTTTTAGAGATATATAATGGATTGTATAATGTAAAAGAGGGACATGTTCTCCCACTCTTTCCTCATCATTCATCAGACTCAGAATATGATGCATAAACACTGCAATCCTTTACAAGTGGACAGAGTGTTATACTCTAAAGGTGTGTTGCAAGGGAGTGACGGACTGTGATGTTCAATCGTTTTCATACCCATTTTTTAGAGTTTATGTTTGTCTATTTGTGTTCTCTTGTGAACACAAAAAAAAATATTAATACAAATAAAAATGAGAAAGCACTTGGATTTAGGGGAGATCCACTTTAGTCAGACGCTCAACCATTAAGATGTCTGTCCACATGACTCCAACTGCATTTAAAAATCTATATAGTAACAATTGCATTATTCAACTCTGACCAACTTCTGCCAACTAAAATGGAACAAATTCCATTAATTCAGCTGAAATTTAAAAAAAGGAAAAGATGATTTCTACAAGTCACATTTTGTGACTTCTATGGTCCTTTAACTCATGCCTCTCCAATAATACTCCAACACTCTTTAATTTTAAGTTAACATTTGTCATTCCTTTAAATAAAATCTCACTTGAACATCCCGACACTCATCCTTACTGTTTTAATAGTTCTCCCAATTAAAGGAGAGAGAGGAAGAATGTGAAAGGGTGTATATTGGCAAAGAAGGAAATAGAAACAAAGGGATGAGAGGATGGGGAAAATGAAATCCTGAACAGCAAAGAGACAAGTGGGGAGCAGGGCAAATAGGCAAACGGGTATGACACATGTGCATAACCTTCTGCAGCACAAATTCTACTGGCAAACAAGCCCACGGCCATATTGGTCTGTTAGGACCTGGCCCATAACCACTGGACGTTTGCAGCATTTCAGTAACAAACCTGAATGATCACATTGTGCTCTGCTCTCTGCAAACTTTGCACTTGAACTGCTTTGGTAACTTTGCATAGTTCTTCAGACAAAAGCACTATATAAACAAATTACATTCAAATCACTCTTAGGTATGCCATTGACTTCTGTAACAATGATCAAATCTTGCCTCATTATTTGTAGAGGATGAACTATTGTCTAATTGGATCCAACAGGAAAAGAGCTTTTGTATATTGAAAATATTTATCATTTCATTAAGGTTGGTGATATGTCGGATTAAAATGCAACAAGGTCCTATTTTACAATGAAAAGCTGACATCCAATGATATGTAATGCAAGATAATACATGCAAAATACACACATTTAAAGCTGGTATTTTTATTATTATCTGTCTGACATACTAAAATAGTTTCATTTTTTATGCTATTCTAAAAAATAGATGTGATCACAGAATACTTTTAGAATATAAATGTATTAACAATTGCATGCAATTATTCTTTACTTGAGCAACTGTTGGTTGGTTTATTTACCATGTTTCCTACATTGGTAGGGTACGAAGTATGCAAGTAAAGCTTCAAGTGTACTATATATATAAATAAATATAGTAACTTTCGTGGAAGCAATGGGATAGCAATTGTACCCGGATCCAAGGAGGGATATTTATAATGAAATACATATTCATTTTGAAATAAAATTAAGCTTGGAATTCAGAAGTATATGTACTTATTCTGTATATGGCAAATGCCATAAGTCTATTAGATAATTTATTACAACTAACAGAGTACATGGCCAGAAAATGCTTAGCCTGTGTACACTGAACCTTTCACACATATCTTGCCTGGAGCAGAGTAGCTCCCTTGAAATGTGAGTAGCACTATGTTATTTTATCTATTTTGATAATACTACCGTAGGTCTGTCTCTTTGTAATGTTTGTTCCTCAATTTTGGAAGGATAAGATCTGTTACCAAGAAAATCATTTAAAAGCAACCTGTCAGCACAAAACATGCTTTTAAATATTCTTAAAAGAACAAAAAAAAACATGACAACTGGCTATACATGGCACAAACCATTTTATTCTAACGTATTTCCTGAAATATACAGCATTGTTTTGGCTGCATTTATTATGCAAATTTAGGAGTTCCTGGATACAAAGTATCTGCTTTGATGAGTTACTTGGTACCCCAGTCTGTTTGCTTGATTTTGAGGTGGGTAAGACATTGTTCCCCAATATTATCATACAGTTAAATCCACCCCCACCCTTATCAAGCACTTTCAGCTACTAAGCTACTACTTAGCATGAATGAGCTGTACAAACAATGCCAAATATCTTGGGAATTGTTTAATAAAGAGGAAAACTGTTAGTAAAATCTATAGCTCTTTAAAATTAAACCAATTTGTGTTTTGGGCTGAAGAAATCACTTTAAGGTTTGTTTCTATACTTGACTCTGGGTAACTAAAAAATGAGGGTTCCCTGATGGTCCAGTGGTTAGGATTCAGTGCTTTTGCTGCTGTGACTTGGGTTTGATACCAGTCAGGGAACCAAGAGGTCACAACACCCTGAAGCCAAGCAGGGTTGGACTTGGTCAGTACTTGGATGGGAGACTACCTAGCAATATTAGGAGTTGTATGCTGTGGCCCACTGGAGAAGCAAATGGCAACCCACTCCAGGATCTCTGCCATGTATACCAATTGGATCAGCATGGTGTTTTGTGGTCCCTGAGGTCACAGAAAGTCGGACATGACTGAGCAACATAAACAAAAATTAAATAAATACTTCACACCTACCTTTGTTTTTCTAGTCACCTTTCACACATGTCAAAAGCGCTGTATGTTGTGTTATCACATGTTGTTGCAGTATTTATATGGAAAAAAGTGGCTCGCTCATGTTAATTAGCTGCTAATTAGGATTAAAGTCTGTCTCTGTAGTGGCCAAAATAAAAATCATCAGTGTTATCTGCCAGTTTGACCCCTCTCCCATCCATATCAAGTACGCTGAACACATATTAGCATACAGAAGCCGCAAATCAACTCTAAATATTTCAGAAATGATTTACTGTAGAGAAAAAACTGCTAGTACATTGTATAGAAAATGTTTAATACTCTTTCAAATTAAATCAACTTCCTGTTGGGGTGACAGAGTCACTTTAAACTTTATCTTCTCAAACAAGGAAGTTGGAACAGAGCTCTGTTTTTTTTAGACAATTTACACAAACATGTTTATAATAATTTTTGATACAAATCTGGTAAATAATTTTGTTTTTGTACAGAAGCTCTTAAATAATTGTTCAAATGTCACTGAAATACATAAACAATGTCATACATTGTAGCTATACATAAATGTCCAAATGACTTATGCGCCTTATGATATTGTAGCATATGGAAACATAAATCAGATTAATCAGCTTGATGAGCATACATCAACAGATTCTCTAAAATTATGTAATATATATATATATATATATATATATATGAATATATAAATATATACCGTATATATATATATATATATATATATATATATATTAAAAAAAAATATATATATATATATATATACGGTATACACACATACATATATACAAACACGCACATTGTCCATTCACATTATTATGATCACCAGCTAATACACAGAATAACCTCCATGTGCAGCACATACAGCAGCTAGACGGCATGTTCGTGAGTCAATAAGACGCTGGAAGGTTGGAAAGGGTATCTGGAGCCATGCAGAATACAGTGCATCCGACAGCTGCTGAAGAGTGCGTGGTGGAGGATCAATACGTCGAACATGGTGATCGAGGAGGTCCCACAGGTGATCAATGGGGATCAAGTCTGGGGAATTTGGAAGCCAGGGAAATACTTGGAAGTCTTTGTTGTGCTCATCCACTCCAGGACAATTTTGGACGTATAACATGTTGCATTGTCCTGCTGTAAGATCCCATCCACTCCAGGGAAGACAGTCCACATGTATGGGTGTACTTGATCTGCAAGGATGGATAGAAAACTCAATCAGTTGCGAGGGCCTTCCAGAAGTATGAGTGGACCCAGACAATGTGAAGAAAACATTCCCCAGACCATAACGCTGCCACCACCAGCTCGTGTTCTTTCAACTTTGGTTGCAGAGTGTTTGCTGTCTGAGGTTTCGAGCCTGACACGACAACGTCCGTCCAGTCAATAGAGCAGAAAACGTGACTCATCAGAGAAGGCAACTATTTGCCAATCAGAAGAGGTCCAATTTCAGTACTGTAGTGCAAATTGAAGCAGTTTGTGATTATGAACCCTCTTCAGCATGGGTGCAGTGACCAGTCATTTGCGTCAGAGACCCATACGCAACAGAATTGGCTGTGCTGTCGTTTTAGACACACATCTGTTTGGATGGGGAGTTGTTCAACTGTAGTGTGTCGGTTGGCCCTCACACACTTTTACAGCCGACAATCACCTCTGACATCAACGCTCCGCAGTTTCCACATCGTTTTATCACAATGGTGCCACTTGTTCAGTCACGGTCAGAAATACTGCCACCTTTGGTCCGATAGCCAGTGACCATCCCCATTTTATAAATTGCACGTTTTACTAATGACAATGATGGTTGATATGTTTGCTGAATGCCTACATGCCACCTACATGTCAGCTCACGACACGTGCTGTATTTCAGTGGCTATGTGCTGATGACAGCTTGATGAAAGCATTTTCTTTTATATTTATATAGGGCTGTGAGCTATCATAAGCACCCTTTGAGCTATTTTATCACTGAGGAAGCAATTTTTTGGCGAAATGCATCTGAATTTTTTTTATTGTTTGTCTTAGATTAATGTTACATACTTTTATCTTTGGTTTTATATACTATTTGATTTCTATGAGTTTTTATGCGTATATAAAAATGAATAAACAACTGGTGGAATGCCGTTACATGGCTTAAGTGTGTTTATCCAGCCATACACCTGGATTTTCCTGTGGTGGGTTATTACCCAGAAGGTACGCAAAGAGTTGGGACAATACACATCCCCAAACTATGGCTTTTACTCACGTCTCCTGGCTATTTGGAGGTTCCGGTTATACAAACAGTCTGGACCACAGATACTGTCACATCCATGACAGGAACCAACCCACCAGGACCCAACCACTCCCACTAAGGATCAGGATTCCCTTGAAAATCTCCAGAAGGGATATTCCCGTGAGGCGCATACCTCATTTTGATGAGGTCCTAAAACGTGAATTGACCAGCCTTTATTTTCTTTCTTTTCAGTATACCATTTTCAATTTGCACTAGGAGGTGGTGCGCGGTCTCTCCCCCTCACTATTCTTAAGTTAAAAGGACACGGCATGAACGGGGTCCAGAGAAGAAGCAGCAAACTTCCGCACTTAGGCCCTCATTCAATTGCGATTTGGCCAATTGAAAAGTGCTCTAAATAAGTACATAGCATATTTTTTTAAATAAGTTTTTAGTTAGTGAAAACCTTGCATTTGGATAGAAGTTTACTAACTAAAATATTCTTTAAAAAAATATGTTATGTGCTTATTTAGAGCCCTATTCAATTGGCAAAATTGCAATTGAATGAGGGCCTTAGACTGCAGTCCCCTACCACTCTGGAGATTGATTTTAATACCATGGGAAGTGATAGAACAGGTGCACATTTCAAATAAAGTCTGTTATATAGCAAGTATATACTCTACTAAGAGGACTATTGGGTATAGAAGGTGCACCATCCTTACAGTGACTTTTATAAAGAGACTGCCATATACCGAATACATACTCTACCAAGAGACTCTTGTGTATAGGACCCGATTCTGTTTTACCACCACAAGTGCTACGACAACAGTACCACACCTAAGGTGTAGTACATTCTATGTATAAATAAAGCGTGTTAATAATTATTAATACAGGTCCGAAAATACACGCATACAGTAAGTTCCCTACTTACATTGTTAATTGGTTCCAAAAGTATTAGTGTAAATGTAATAATGCTTAAATCCAGTGCATGTAAGCATATTTACTGTGCTTTTAATTGTATCCAATTATTTGTGACTAATTTGCAACTGTTGACACTGGATTGTTTGTCTAATTTATAGAAGTGCTACATTCTGTACCTGGAATAAATTAGTGTAAGTATGAAACAGTTTAAGGTGAAACCATGTAAACTGGGCACTTACTGCACGCATTACATGGGCTGAAGACCCACGCTGGCTGGAGACTTCAATGCTTGTTTCCTATGCGAAAATATTCCAATTACAGTTTCGAAGCCCCTGAGATAGTTTAGTGAATCTACCCCATGCCAGTTTTGGCACATTATACACCAGAAATGATCAGCACTAAAAAGTTGAAGGATTTTCATGAATAACTGCACCATTTGTGCATGCAAATGTTTTTGAAGACGTAGCTTGAGTCATCTGTGCAGTAAGTAGTCTCTAGAATTGCACCTTGCTTCACTTCAGACTAAAGTTTCAGGGCTCATGGATCTTTCCTGTTGGGTAGTGGGGAGCAGTGTCTGTAGCAGCATGGTGAGGGGCAACTAGATGGTGCTGTAGACATTTTACACAATTTCTAACCTTAAACTGTTACCCTAACCCTTTACTCTAACCCTTTATCCTAACCCTTTACTCTAAACCAGGGCTGGGCAAATTCTGTCCTGGAGCGCTAATGACAGGCCTGGATTTGAGGATATCCCTGCTGCTTCCAGGTGAGACTATCGCTTCTTCAGTCATCCTGATTAACTCACTTGTGCACAGAAATGAAATCCTCAAAACCAGGTCTGTGTGTGCCCCTCCAGGACCCAACTTGCCCATCGCCTCCCTAACCATTAATCCTAACCCTTAATCCTAAACCTATAAAATTTAGTTACATTTCAGATGACATTCTGTGAAATTGGCAGTAAAATCCCAGCAGCGTCATCTAGTGGCCGCTCGCCGCCACTGCTAGCGGTCACCCAACAGGAAAGGTCCGGGTTTATTTAAATATTAATAAATAAATATTAAGAAAGATCTACCAGAATAAATAATGTTTTAGATATCATACTAAAAGTTATTTTAAAATTCTTATCGTGAGATTCAGTTTTTAAATTGAGAATACCAGAGAGAAACTTAAAGTGAGAACTTTGTGTATTTTATGTTTGCAGCTATTATCGGTTATTTTACATTTGTTTTAAGTAAACAAACCACATTTGAAAAAGTTACACCTTTTAATACTCTATTTACTAAAAAAAAGCTAAATATTTCATAAACATTAATATAGAAATTTGCATAATCCATGAATTCTTATATTTGTCCTACCACTTCTGCTGGAAGGCTATGGTATTTATCCATCACCTAGTGCTGGAGCTACTGCTGGTGCAGCAGGTGCAAACCTACCTTGAGTAAAGTAGGCCTCTTAATTTATTAGGGAAGAGGGACATTTAATTGTTTTTATACAAAGGTTATCTGACCACCTACATATATTTTTGGCTTTTTATTGACCATCTATAATATAGTATATACAGCTTCATTGAAGTACACAAACCCTTTCTAGATCGCTACCTTGCAGTAGTGTAGGGTCTTTTGTACTTCAATGAAGCTGTGAGCTATACCATGTAGGGTCACCCAAGATGGGCAGGTCATATCAGAGAGGTCAGACAAATTATGGCTCACTGGAGAAGGCAACCCACTCCAGTATATATGCCAAGAAAACCATATGGATAAGCACAACCAGAAACACAGACAGATGTGCCTGGCATGCTGCGTTCCATATGGTCAATGAGAGTTGGACACAACTGAAGAATTGAACAACCTTGTACAGATAAATTGAACAGTGGGTATTTTGTACCTGAGCCCTCTATTCACTCGCTCCTCCTCTGCCACCACCTTTTCTGTAATCTATGCATGTCCAGGTGTATTTGTGCTTTCAGATGGTAAAAGCCATGTACTTACCTTTTTCTTGTCACGTTTGATCCACACAAAGCCTTCATAGTACAGAGGCAGTGAGGTTATTATAGACCTCCGCTGATAAATCTTTCTTGGGGCTGGTATAGGTGCTGCCATATCCCAGCTTGAACAGATTATCCACAATCCAGGTGTTACGACAGTCTCTTCCCCTCTCTCTTCATGTAACCCCTATGGAAAAGCAAGTACTGTGTAGAAGGAAGTTCACACAAGAAATTTAAAAAAAAAAGTTAGCAGCGAGTGTGTGTCCCAGCAGCTCCACCCATCCCAATCACTGCAGGAAGGAGAGTCACAGAGACATTGTACGAGATTAAAGGGCATTGTATGATCAAATTCCATTCTCATACAATATGAGACAATAGCTGTATCTGATAAAGTTGCAGCAAAACAATGGTATATATTTCAGTGAGGTTTTTTTTCTCTTTCTCTGCAGCAAAATAAGAGAGAAAAATAGCCTGATCTGCTATATAGCTGAATGGCTGGGTGATAAAGGTTCAATGCATTTCAAGAAAAAATGCACTTTAAAAAAAATATGTAACAATGTAATAACATTAGCAGTTTTGTAAATTGTGTACCTTTTAATTATTATTATTATTATCCTTTATTAGTACTGCACCAACGTATTCTGTAGTGTTATACAAGGGTTAAGTACAAGGCAAAAACAATATTAAAACATTGTAAAATAATGTAGGGCCCTGTGTTTGACATACCATGAACATAAAACAATTTTTTAGAGAATCCAAATTTGTGACAGTTCTGTTTATGTATATATCTTGTCTTTGTTTCAAGACTTTCTGAGAACTGAAGCAGGAAAGATGTGATTTTTATCTATCAGTGGAGTTTGTTGAATTTGACACTAACCTCTTTCTCCCACACAAGCTTAAAAGCATGCAGTTTGCATCAATAAATATAATCTCTGCTCTCATGCACACAACTTGGACCTATCTGTTTTTATGTGCGCCGCTGTTGAATCGCGCTTCTGTGGTATAGCAAAATAACTATTGTGGTGGAACTTGACGGGGCGAGCTTGTACGGCGCACAAACAGGATAGGATCCACAACTTTCAGCAATGTATCATGGATGCATCCATGACCTTGCAGATACATATTTTTTTCCTATTAAAAATAAGTTGTATTACTTTTTCCTTTTTTCATGCTAATTATGTTTTTAATCAGACTCCAAACATATATATTTTTCAGTGAGTAATGGTTCTTAACAAGGAAATCAAGTTAAATAAAAATTATGGGAAGAATTGTTTTGTTTTTTTAAAGCATTTAGTTTTTGTTTCAGTTTATATCATGAAGGTATATATATATATATATATATATATATATATCACATATATAGTTGTGAGCGTACGAGTTGTTGCTAACGCTTGCGGGCTCGCGTAGCAAGCCCGCGGCCCTCCCGTAGCAAGGGTGGCGGGCGAGGGCCTCAGTTACTGGCATGGAGCGCCAAAGGCGCTCCTTGCCAGCAACTGCGACCCTCGCAAAATTTATGTTAAAACACAAACAACACGACACAACAACCGCGACCCTCGACAAACTTTACCTCGCAACGCAAAAAACATACGAGACACGTTACCACACATTACGACAGCAGCTCCACACCACTAATGCTGCAGCAACATCAAAACAGATTGCCAGCTCTTCAACACAATGCTTTAAAATAGGTAAAGTATATTCATTTATTATTGTATTATATATTTCATTATTACACACCAAACAGCATTAGCTACCTTACAATTTCATTGCCGTCATTTTTTGACAGGCAATTCGCTAGTATATATATATATATTTTGCATTTATATAATATGCAAGAGATGATAACATAATAACATAAATATCAAATAATATTTTTCTGTTTCAATACATGAGGCTAAATAATTAAGGCTCAAATTGAAATGCAGTGACACCTCATACTATTCAGTAAGAATGTCATATTATAAGGTCCATGATAAGGCAAAGTGGTGTGAGTGAATGGAGGCCCACTAGCCTCATCAATTTATCTCATAATGGACCACAAAATAATTTGCAGTTAATTAGGTCCATGGTAAGGCAAAGTGATGGAGCTAGTGAATATACTATACTAGAAAATTTACGAGAAAAAAATGTAAGACTGGCAATGCTGTTTGCCATACAATGTGAGGCCTTTGCTCCTCTGAGCACCTGCGTTGGTTTTATTCTCAAAGTCCTGCATGTCTGGCGTTGTTAGTGTAAGTGTTACTGTTTTTGCTGTTGTGTATTTTCTAAGTCCCACATTGTTCATGTATGTTACTGTCTTCGGCGTTGTGTATTTTCTCATTGCAGCCTAAGTCCTGTGTGTCTCAACTGCTCGCCTCGATTTGCAAGGATCGCCGTGCAATGAGCGCCTTTGGTCCCTCGGAATGTGAGGGCCGCAATAGCATGACCAACATCGCAACATGACCCACACTGGCAACCATATATGTGATATCTCTAAATCTTTGTCTAGTGTAGGCCATACACATAAGAATTAGGAAAAACAAGAAATTATAAGAATCAGTATGTCCAGTTTACATTCACTAGCCCCATCAATATGTCTCACTATGGACCACAAAATAATTAGCAGTCCATGATGTCAATGGTAAAGCAAAGTGATGGAGCTAGTGAAAAATGATTTGGGCTCCTTCTCTATTCAAGATGTATGCAGTCAGATGTCTACTAGAGTTCTCAAAAAATAATTATTTGCCTTTTTTCCTCAGTAGATTGACAGTGCTCCTTTACTTCAGGCCACTGCAGGTCACAGAAGTCCCCTAACTAGTTCTCTACAGCCAGTGCTTGCTAATGTGCATGCAGTTTGAACTGTGAATGGTGATTTAAAGTCTGCAGGCTCAAAGAACAATACCTTTAAGTGGTTGTAATATATATGTATATTCTTTGTCTTATAATGAAAATCACTGGCAAATGCATATCACCTAATTACATTCCCTAGGCTTTATCTCTTTATTTTAGTTAAAGTGCAAATCACAAGGGCGGGGGAATTGTCTATAATTATTTTTATTGCATTTATTTATAAAGACACATAAAATAAAATAAAATTCATCACAATATCATGATTAAGATGCATTCAGTTAAATGATACATATAATTGAATAGTTTTAGATAATTGAAAGTTAGGTATTTAGTAAATTTGCGAGTTTTCAATCTTGCAAGGTGCTTTGGGGAAAGCACTATGGACACTGGGTTTTAAGCTCAGGGCCCTACAATCTTTACAATGTGTTAATAATGTTTTGCCTTGAACTTAACCCCTGTGTAGCGCTCCGGAATATGTTGGCACGTTACAAATAATAATAATAATAATAATAATAATAATAATAATATTTAAGTAGAAATTGCTTGAAAACATTATCCATCTCTGCTGCTACCTTTACGCAGGAAGAGCATGCCCACTTGACAAAAAATAAGAATAACAGAAACTTTAACACATTTAAGCATCTGTGGTCACACTGATTTAACCTACCAAACTGGGTACAGCTCCTGTTAATTATCCCTGTGATTGCTAAGTAATCACTTTAGATAAAGTAAATAGCAAAGAGGGACCCCTAATTAATACCCTTAATAATTACATTTGACAATTTCAGTTAAAGGCTTATACTATGGCCTCCATTCAGTTGCAAAATTGCAACAGTTACAGATCGATTCAATTGAACAACCCGCAACTTCATGGCTTAAACCATAAACCATGTACCCACCCATAAGTAGCATTTCAGGCAATGATCATGATCAATTAAGCAAGGCCATAACTACTGATTTAGAAACAGCCAATAGTAAATGAGACCGTCATCATGACATCAGTAAAACATGGCGTTTCAACGTGAATTAATTAGCGTTTAGAAGTCCGATATGCGACCAGACTCGCAATCCAGCAAGGTACACAATAATAAAAATAAATGGTGATACTGTTCTAGTCTATGTGGGTGGCCTGATATGTATTAATTCCTTGATTACCGAGATTGATATAACACAGAAATAAAATGTAAAATAATTTTTTTTTTATTGCACATTTGCAAGCTTGAGACTGTTGTGCAATTAATTCTAATGTCTATCATCGCTTTCCCCCGCTTCTTAAAGTGCAGTATTGATTTTTTTATTTGCTTTTACAGTGCTACAATCAGAGGTTAAACTCCCTTGCGAGTCCAATCTGGTACCTGTAGGATTTTCTTCTACATTTGCCATTTACGGGTGTGAAAACATTTGCAGGCTTGAGGAATTGTAGCAATTAAATAGCGATTTGCAATTATAACATTTACAGGCTTGAAAGATCAAAGGCTTAGATGGGTCAGAGTTACGATTTTGACACCCTCAGGGATTTTAAGCTTCTAATCCGCAAACTGATTGCGGGTAGCTAAAAGACGCCAATTGAATAGCAAATTATTTTATTTTATTTGTAACTACAGTCTTCTCAATTAAATGGATGCCTATGTATATCTAAATCCTTCTCTAGTAAAGACTCTTAGCATAAGAAATAGGAAAAATAAGAAATTATAAGAATCATTATGTCAAGTGTCAATAACAATCCCCATTTAAAAATGTGTAGAAGACAAAATAAAATCACAGATCAAAAGAGAATCATAGTTTATTCAGTTTTAAGGTTTGCTTTCTAAATGTATACATTAATATATGTTCACTTAAAAAAAAAGTCAGGCAGCGATCAGAGAAGAGGGTCATGTAGACAAAGTTGAATACAATAAATCAGACTAGAAACATTGAATTTGAACATTTTATTGAGGACAAGAATTCAACAGCAAATTCCAACATTCCATACTGAGTCGAATAACTGGTTTGGTGCCACACTACACAATTGCACATTCCCACATGCAAAAAAAGACGCAGACACTATATGACATATGTTTGAATAATGTGCATAATTAAAAACATTCATACGGTTTTCAGTGGTGTAGGAACCAAAATAATTCTGGGGGGATACAGCTCACTTGATACACAGAACACATAACAGCTTCTATATGCATACATACACACAATCTGTGGGCGGATTTGTCCCCCTCATCCCCCCCAGTTCCTACACCCATTGCTTTGACTGGTGATCTGGTTCATACCATCCCATAGCTGACAACTACACATGCCAACAAGAGTTTGGTTCTGTACACAACTTTTGAATAAATAATATGAGATTGATGAGCATGACAAGCTGACCAGGTAAACAATCAGAAGGAATTGTACCAAGCATATACCAAGGGGGTATACTATACATTATCCCTATATCTAGCAGCAACTCCTTAATACTGTAACAGAGCGAAGGGAGAACCTTAAGACAAACGAGCATGTGGCTACCTTGTCCCTTTATTGTAACTGACCATGCTCATGTCAAACCTCTTTAGGATCACTTGGTTTGTTATAGATATTATTAAGTCGTACAACAAAAATTGTGGTATCTTTTTCCCTTAATCTTGAACAGATAAATACAACCACAAAACAGAAGACAGGATGATCTTTTTAAGAGTTTATTTTAGATATACATGTGAAAACATTTCTCAAAAACCACACAGACTCCACAGACAGACAATGTATATTTATTTTTACAATTGTGTTCAATTATCTATATGAAAGAGATTATATATCACATGGTGGAATAAGTAATAATTAACTTTTATTAATGTGTAATGACCTTCTTACTAATGTTTTGCCATTAACAGATAAACATTTGAGGAAACTGAATATTGTATTGGTGTAAAACACAGACAATACACTGAACATTAACCACAGTTCACAGTTCCCACTGTAAAAAAAAATTTTTTAAATACACAAATAATAAATCATAAGATGAGGAAGGAAAGATGTAATGTGTTTTTCAAGTATTTATGTATTGACTGCTATTAATAAGTAATTGAATGGAAATTACCTGCATTTTAGCAATTACATTTTTTTTTTATATTGAATTTAATCAATCAATCTAACTAACCTGAAACAGATGACATATACAAATATATTCCTTTTAAATGACTGGTGTAATGCCCTAACAAGAAAAGGTAGGTGTTCTACTTAGGTTTTGATCATTAATGAAATTCATATTAGTTATTTAAAAAAGAATATTCAATATTAAACTTCCTTTCAAACATTAGCTTCTAATCCTCTAGTTGAGTTGCTTGTCTCCACCTTATATGCGGGACCAGAGGATTGAGAGGGGCAGTAATGATAAATGGTCAGATACAAGCTGTTGTCTAGTCAGTTCTCCTCATTACCTCCCAGCCAATATTGATAATCTGCTCTCTGACTAGTCAGGCAAAGCAAACGTTCCAAAACACCCACATATACTCCCTCATAAACAGAATAAACATAGCTTGTGGATGTATACATCTCCCCAAAAATATATTAGTAGATATGTGCTATAAATCCCCAAATATAAGTTAAAGTGATTGAATACAAATTACTTCTACATATTGAAAAGTTTTAACTACCCAAAAATAACCTTACACCTCTGCTTCTAACTGGAGCCAGGCCTTACACTTAGCGGGGATGCTAATGGATTATATACATGAATGTAAGATAAACAATAAGGTTTTACATGGATTTATAAAACATTTGTCATGTCAAACAAATATAATTTGTTTCTAAGAGGTGGTAAGTAGGAACTTATGATACAGTCCCACCTGGGAAGCAACTGTACAAAATAAAAGGTGCAGTAAATATATGCACATGGACTTAAAACTGCCTAAAAGATAGGAAACAAAGAGTTGTTGTAAATGGACCATACTCTGATTGGACTGATGTGGTAATTGGGGTGTCTCTGGGTTAAGTATTAGGTTCTTTTTTTTTTGTATATTTATTAATGATATGTCAGGAATGTAATATCTCCATATTTGCTGATGGGACTAAACTGTGCAATTAAATTAAATCAGAAAAGTATGTACTTTCACTGCAGAGCTATATAAAATAGAATAATCAGAACATAAATGGCTGGTGGTATTTAACATAATTACATATAAAATTATGCATTTGGGAAAGAAAAATAGCATGCACTTTCCCATAGCTTCTGAGGAGGGGGGTTGAAGTTGAGGAGGGGGTTGAGGATGAGGAGGGGGGTTGAGGAGGGGGTTGAGGATGAGGATGGGGGTTGAGGAGGGGGTTGAGGATGGGGAGGGGGGTTGAGGAGGGAGGTTGAGGATGAGGAGGGAGGATGAGGAGGGGGGTTGAGGAGGGGGTTGAGGAGGGAGGTTGAGGATGAGGAGGGGGTTGAGGATGAGGAGGGGGGTTGAGAAGGGGGTTGAGGGTGGGGATGGGGGTTGAGGAGGGAGGTTGAGGATGAGGAGGGGGTTGAGGATGAGGAGGGGGTTGAGGATGAGGAGGGGGGTTGAGGATTAGGAGGGGGGTTGAGGAGGGAGGATGAGGAGGGAGGATGAGGAGGGGGGTTGAGGAGGTGGTTGAGGAGGGTGGTTGAGGATGAGGAGGGAGGTTGAGGATGGAGGTTGAGGAGGGAGGTTGAGGATGAGGAGGGAGGTTGAGGATGAGGAGGGAGGATGAGGAGGGGGTTGTGGAGGGAGGTTGAGAATGAGGAGGGGGGTTGAGGAGGAGAGGGATGAAGAGACACAGGGAAGGGAGAGGGGTCAAGAGACACAGGGGAGGGAGAGGGGAGTAGCGACACAGGGGAGAGAGAGGGGGGACACAAGAAAAAGGCACACAAGAGGGGGAGACAGAGGGCACAAGAAGGACACAGGGGGCAGGAGTGTGGTGAGGAGAGAGGAATGAATTATGCATAGGTGTGACTAGGTGAGGTCTAAGGGTTTTTTACATGGTGAGAAGGTTCCTCTCACAATTTCCAGGAGAGAGAGAGAGAGGAGAGAGAGAGAGAGAGAGAGAGAGAGAGAGAGAGAGAGAGGCGAGCAGTTGAGGCATTGAAACTCGGAGCACTTAGGCGATGAGCCCCTTTGGTGCTCATCGCCTGTGAGGAAAATGCTTGCGAGCCGCGTAGCACATAGACAATTGCCGCCATTTTACAACACTAACTTGCAGCTAATAATATCATGAATCTAAAATGGTGCTTTACCCGACTAACCAAACGGTTTGGCCTCAGCCTATTTATACTGCACACTTGGCACATTGCTGACACTTTCTCCTCAGGGCAACAACAGTCCAACTGTACATTGTATGCTGCAGGAAAAACAAAAGAGATTGTTAGCTCTTCAGGATATTGATTGCTAGATATATTAATTAGAAAAGGTAAAGCATATTCATTAATTAATTAATTATTATTAAAAATATATATATAAAAAATAAAAAAACGATAAATAGCATATTTTACGCTGCCATTACTTTAAAACATTTATTCATTCCTAATTAATTATTAACGTACATTAATTTAATAAGTATTAAATAGTAATGGAAAATAAAAATGTATATTTTCCGCTGCAATAAAAAAATGTACTTTTTACACTGCACTTATATATCTGTATTACTGCTCATTGGCTGCCAGTGATAGGACTCTCAAAGCAGTTACATATTTAAATCTTTTTATTATGCTCTGAGATCTGAAAACATTTTCTAATTTACACTGCACTAAAAAAAATGTATATTTAACACTGTACTTAAATATCTGTCTTTGCTATGAGCAAAGCATGAAACTTGAAGGACACAATGAGAAAGGCTCGCAATGAGCACCAAAGGTGATCAGAGGAGCAAAAGTACACGCGAGGAGAGGCTCGCAATGAGTGCCGATGGTCCTTAGAGGAGCAAAAGCTTTACATTGTGTGGCAAACAGCATTCCCATGGCTTCAAATTTTATTGCCCCATAATTTTTGATGGGCAAGTTGCTAGTATATATACAGTCAGGTCCATAAATATTGGGACATCGACACAATTCTAAACTTTTTGGCTCTATACACCACCACAATGGATTTGAAATGAAACTAACAAGATGTGCTTTAACTGCAGACTTTCAGCTTTAATTTGAGGGTATTTACGTCCAAATCAGGTGAATGGTGTAGGAATTACAACAGTTTGTATATGTGCCTCCCACTTTTTAAGGGACCAAAAGTAATGGGACAATTGGCTGCTCAGCTGTTCCATGGCCAGGTGTGTGTTATTCCCTCATTATCCCATTTACAAAGAGCAGATACAAGCTCCAGTGTTCATTTCAAGTGTGCTATTTGCATTTGTTGCTGTTAACTCTCAATATGAGATCCAAAGAGCTGTCACTATCAGTGAAGCAAGCCATCATTAGGCTGAAAAAACAAAACAAACCCATCAGAGAGATGGCAAAAACATTAGGTGTGGCCAAATCAACTGTTTGGAACATACTTAAAAAGAAAGAACGAACCGGTGAGCTCAGCAACACCAAAAGACCCAGAACACCACGGAAAACAACTGTGGTGGATGACCGAAGAATTATTTCCCTGGTGAAGAAAACAGGTAGGTGTATGTGTGTCAAAGTCAACAATCAAGAGAAGACTTCACCAGAGTAAATACAGAGGGTTCACCACAAGATGTAAACCATTGGTGAGCCTCAAAAACAGGAAGGCCAGATTAGAGTTTTCCAAACAACACCTAAAAAAGCCTTCACAGTTCTGGAACAACATCCTATGGACAGATGAGAGTAAGATCAACTTGTACTAGAGTGATGGGAAGAGAAGAGTATGGAGAAGGAAAGGAACTGCTCATGATCCAAAGCATACCATCTCATCAGTGAAGCATGGTGGTGGTAGTGTCATGGCGTGGGCATGTATGGCTGCCAATGGAACTGGTTCTCTTGTATTTATTGATGATGTGACTGCTGACAAAAGCAGCAGGATGAATTCTGAAGTGTTTCGGGCAATATTATCTGCTTATATTCAGCCAAATGCTTCAGAACTCATTGGACGGCGCTTCACAGTGCAGATGGACAATGACCCGAAGCATACTGCAAAAGCAACCAAAGAGTTTTTTAAGGGAAAGAAGTGGAATGTTATGCAATGGCCAAGTCAATCACCTGATCTGAATCCGATTGAGCCTGCATTTCACTTGCTGAAGACAAAACTGAAGGGAAATGCCCCAAGAACAAGCAGGAACTGAAGACAGTTGCAATAGAGGTCTGGCAGAGCATCACCAGGGATGAAACCCAGCGTCTGGTGATGTCTATGCGTTCCAGACTTCAGGCTGTAATTGACTGCAAAGGATTTGCAACCAAGTATTAAAAAGTGAAAGTTTGATTTATGACTGTTAATCTGTCCCATTACTTTTGGTCCCTTAAAAAGTGGGAGGCACATATACAAACTGTTGTAATTCCTACACCGTTCACCTGATTTGGATGTAAATACCCTCAAATTAAAGCTGAAAGTCTGCAGTTAAAGCACATCTTGTTCGTTTCATTTCAAATCCATTGTGGTGGTGTATAGAGCCAAAAAGATTCAGATTATGTCGATATCCCAATATTTATGGACCTGACTGTATATATTTGATTTATGGTGGGCAAAGGAGCGACAGAAGCCATCCACCGTACTGTAAATGAATAGTACATTGCTGTTCACATCTGAATGCCTAAAACAAGTAAAAAAAAACTGCTTCCTGATCAGAATTCCGAGAAATACAGTTATTATACTGCATTCTGGGAACCCGAGCAGTGACATGCAAATGTCCCCACAAAGGCATTGCTCTTGTAACCCATAAGCATTTCAAACATGGCTTCCTTTAAGCATATGCCTGCTGTATTACACAGCTTTGGGCAAAGCTAAGGATAGATTATACACAAGCTAGGAATCCCTCCCACATACAGCTGTTTCAAAGTTACTGCCCCTAATCAGCGTGGGACTGGTCCCAGGCTGATGTGAGGCAGTAACCTTGAAACAAGGTTCCCATAATGCAGTGTAATAACTGTATTTCTTAGAATTCTGAGCAGGAAGCAGGTTTTTCTTGTTTTAGACGTTCAGATGTGAACACAAATGTACTATTTATTTACAATATAAATGTATGCACACACTATCTCTACATAGCACCCAGTCCCTATCAGCATTCATATCCTATTAGCACTCACCCTTATCATCATCCACTCACACGCAAACCCAGTCTCTCTCAACTTTAATCCCTATACAGCACCCATCTCACATAGCACCCATCCCAATTTCCTTTGCTGCCCTCTCACACAACCCAAGTGAACTTTGCTGACATATAGCCTTGCTCTCTTTCCTGTGAGCTCTGCTATATACATCCCAGGTCATGCTAAATTGTTCCACACTGCCACCTCTTGGAGCCTTAGTAGAGATTCTATTTTTAAAACATGAACAGACCATTTCCAGCAGATTGGGGTGAGGGCAGAGGCCCAGGAGGGCCAGGGTGGTGGCCCCAAAGGGCCCCCTGAACAAAATTAAATAGACACAAATGTACACAGCACTGGGGGCCAAAGAGGAGGACCCAGGTCATTGCCTGCACCACTGGTGGCTCCTCTCCTGCACTGCAGTATGTTAAGTAATACGGAGTCACACTGATCTAATAAAATAAGGGTATAGAAGCAAGGGAAGCAAATATAATTCTGCCACTACATAAATCCTTAGCAGTCCCTCATTTGGAACATGGAACACAATTTTGACTACCACTTAAAAAAAAGAAGAGAAACTAAATTAATAAGGGGAACAGAGAAATTAAGTTATGATGAAAGAATAACCAAATTATTTTCTCTAGAAAAAAAGACTCTTAAGAAGAGATATGATTAACTTTATATAAATATATCCGGGGTCAATATAAGGCAGTGTCAGGTGAACTGTTTTTGCAGTTGACAAAAGATCATATATATATATGAGTGTGTGTGAATAATCAGAGTATTGCAGTATATGGTGATTCCTTACTTATTGGACAAATATATTCATAATAATAGTGACAAGCTTTTGAGAGATGGAACTCTTTATCAATTCAGAAACAATACTAATGGGATGCACCAGAAAAACAAAATAACTGTTCAGAGATCAGAGATTGTCCAATAAAAAAAGTATCACTATATACTGCAATAATCATTACTGATTATTCATCCAGATTACTTGTCACCATGGCTGCCTCATACTTTATATATATAACTATAAGTAACTATATATATATATCACATATTATAATTGTCGAACAACAAGACGTCATCACGCTTTGCGTGGTGCGAGCCTCGCAAAGCATGGCAAACCGTTAACTCGGAGCACTTAGGCAATGAGCTCCAAAGGCACTCATCACCTGCGAGCCTCGCGTAGAGAGGCAAGGCGAGCCATTAAGGCACTAAAACTCACAGCACTTGGCCATGGAGGCAATGAAACACGCGGGACTTAAAACACTTAGGAAACCTGGATCGCCTTACAGACTTATTAAACTGCCATTCGCCCAATTTAATAGTGCTCTATATAAGCACATATCATCTTTTTTTAAAAGAAGATTTTAGTTACTGGAGACCTTGCTTTTGCATAGAAGTTCACTAACTAAACACTTCTGTAAAAAAAAAATGCTACGTGCTTATATAGAGCCCTATTCAATTGCCTGATTCGCTATTTAATAAGGCTGTTAGGCTGCAAGCAGTTGACAAACGCGCGACAGAAAAAAAACATTATGAGACGCGGGACTTAAAAAAAAGAAAATACAAGACGGGTGACTTAGAAAAAAAAAATCTGAGGTAGGAAAAATACGAAGTTCACAGCCGAAATGCGACAATCAAAAAAGACAAAAAAGACACCAAAAACCAACAGCCAGGGAACAGCCAGGACTAGAGATGTCGCGAATAGTTCGCCGGCGGACTGTTCCCGGCGAACATAGCATGTTTGTGTTTGCAGCGAACTGCGAACATATGCCCCCTATACTTTATCATTGAGCAAACTTTGACCCTGCATGTCACAGTCAGCAGACACATTCCAGCAAATCAGCAGCATACACTCCCTTACAGAGCCTTCTACCTCATGGACAGCAGCCATTTTGGAATCATAACTAACTTGCAGTCTTACTGAGTGTAGGTGATACTGCATCAATAGGGAAAACCATAGCTAGGCTACTGTACACAGTGTGCAATACAGTCCTGAAGGACTCTTTTGATCTCTGCTGCAAGGACACCCCTGTGTCTCTTCTCCCCCTTATCATCATCCTCCCCTCACCTTAGCACCCAACCCTAACACCCCTCACACTTATCCATAACACCCATCAACCTAACACCTAACCCTAACACCCCTCACACTTATCCCTAAGACCTAACACCCCTCACACTTATTCCTAACATGCCTCACCCTAACACCCCTTACACTTATCCTTAACACCCCTCACCCTAACCCTAACACCCCTCACACTTATCCCTAACACCCCTCACCCTAAAACCTAACCCTAATACCCCTCACACTTATCCCTAACACCCCTCACCCTAACCCTAACACCCCTCACACTTATCCCTAACACCCCTTACCCTAACCCTAACACCCCTTACACTTATCCCTAACACCCCTCACCCTAACCTTAACACCCCTCACACTTATCCCTAACACCCCTTACCCTAACCCTAACACCCCTCACACTTATCCATAACACCCATCAACCTAACACCTAACCCTAACATTCTCACACTTATCCCTAAGACCTAACACCCCTCACACGTATCCCTAACACCCCTCACCTTAACCCTAACACCCCTCACACTTATCCCTAACACCCCTCACCCTTACCCTAACACCCCTCACACTTATCCCAAACACCCCTCACCCTAACACCTAACCCTAACACCCCTCACACTTATCCCTAACACCCCTCACCCTAACCCTAACACCCCTCACACTTATCCCTAACACCCCTCGCCCTAACACCCCTCACACTTAGCCCTAACACCCTCACCCTTACACCTAACCCCCTCACACTTATCCCTGTGTCTCTTCCCCCCCTAATCATCAAGGGAGGGGGGAGGATGATGAGGGAGGGGGGAAAGAGACACAGGGGAGGATGATGAGGGAGGGGGGGAAGAGACACAGGGGAAGATGATGAGGGAGGGGGAAAAGAGACACAGGGGAGGATGATGAGGGAGGGGGGAAAGAGACACAGGAGAGGATGATGATGGAGGGGGGAAGAAATACAGGGGAGGATGATGAGGGAGGTGGGGGGATGATGAGGGAGGGGGGACGAGACACAGGGGAGGATGATAAGGGAGGGGGGAAAGAGACACAGGGGAGGATGATGAGGGAGGGGGTAAAGAGATACAGGGGAGGATGATGATGGAGGGGGATGTTAGGTTATTTATGCCCTTTATGGATTAAAACCAGACTCTGCATCAACTATGTAATTTTCCGTGGGAGTTTTGACATGGATCCCCCTCCGGCATGCCACAGTCCAGGTGTTAGTCCCCTTAAAACAACTTTTCCATCACTATTGTGGCCAGAAAGAGTCCCTGTGGGTTTTAAAATCCGCCTGCCCATTGAAGTCTATGGCGGTTTGCCGGTTCGCGAACATTTGCGGCCGTTCGCGTTCGCGGTTCGCGAACCAAAAATTTTATGTTCGCAACATCACTAGCCAGGACGTCTAGGAGTGAGGTGGAGTGCGAATTTAAGTCGATTTTCAAGAGTTTCAGCACTTGAAAATCGGCTAAGCAAGAAGAAAATGTCAGCCCAAAAAAATGAATATGAGGCTACACGACCCAGGACTGCGCAACACATCGCCAACCGGGTACCATTTTCACACAGGAACATACGCTGTATAGAATACACTACTACAAAGGACACCAAATACTCGCAAACCGCGTAGCACATACACAAACGACGCTACTTTACACTCCGAACTTGCAAATCCCAACATTACATTACAGCGCTTTACACAAATAAACCAACGGTTTGCCCTCGCGCACACAGCCTAATTCTGATGCACAGTTGGGACATTCATGACACTATCTCCAAAGCCAAGCAACAGTCCAACTGGATATTATATGCTGCGGGAAAATAAAAAGAGATTGTTACCTCTTCAGGCTTTTGATTGTTACATATATTAATTACAAATAGGTAAAGTATATTAATTCATTAAGTAACTAATTAATTATTATTTACAAAAATATAAACATATGTATCTGTCTTTGTGATGAGCACATAGGCTGCTCAGAGGAGCAAAAGTACACCGGAGGAGAGGCTCGCAATGAGCGTCGAAGGTCCTCACAGTACAAAATCCTTCACATTGTGTGGCAAACAGCATAGCCATGGCTTCAGCTTTTATTGCTCTGTAATTTTTGACGGGCAAGTCGCTAGTATATATATATATATATATATATATACTAGCGAATTGCCCGTCAAAAAATGACGGCAATGAAATTGTAAGGTAGCTAAATTAGTAAATGAATCTAGTGTACCTATTTTGAAGCATTGTGATGAAGAGCTGTCAATCTGTGTTGATGTTGCTGCAGCATTAGTGGTGTGGAGCTGCTGTGTAAGCATGCTGAATGTGTGCACTGTGTGGTATGAATATCCGTAGGTGGTTTGTGGCGTTTTGCGAGTTTCTTGTGGTGTTTTGCGAGTTTGTTGTGGTGTTTTGCGAGTTTAGAGTGCTGTAGCCTCGTTTTCGTTTTGTTCGGGAGCCATTTTTTCTGTCGCTTAGATTTTTTTTTAGTCTCAAAAGTCTTTTATTTCGAGTAAAATCGAGGTGTAAGTTGCATTTTTGAGGTCCTGGGTGCTCCCTCTTGGTGTAGGTAAGGTTTTTATGTATGTGCTGTGTGTATGTATTGTGTTTTAAATGTTTGTATGTCGGCGTGTTGCGTCCGATGTTTGCGAGGTCGTAATGTGTGGTAACGTGTTTCGTAGGTTGTTTGCGTTCCTCGTAAAATTTAGCGAGTGTCGTAATTTGTGTGTCGTGTTTTTTGAGTAGCGACGTGAAGTTTGCGAGGGTTTGAGGCCCTTGCCCAGTGACCTCGCCAGCAACTGAGTCCCTCGCTTCGCGAGGGGCCTCAGTTGCTGGCATGGAGCGCCTTCGGCGCTCCATGCCAGCAACTGAGGCCCTTGCCCAGTGACCTCGCCAGCAACTGAGGCTCTCGCTTCGCGAGGGGCCTCAGTTGCTGACATGGAGCGCCTTCGGCGCTCCATGCCAGCAACTGAGGCCCGTGCCCAGTGACCTCGCCAGCAACTGAGGCCCTCGCTTCGCGAGGGGCCTCAGTTGCTGGCATGGAGCGCCTTTGGCGCTCCATGCCAGCAACTGAGGCCCTTGCCCAGTGACCTCGCTTCGCGAGGCCCGCGGCTCGCTACGCGAGGGCCGCAGCTCGCTTCGCGAGCCACGGCCCTCGCTTCGCGAGGCCCGCGGGCTCGCTACGCGAGCCCGCAAGCGTGAGCAACGACCCGTACGACGCTCACAACTATATATGTGATATATATATATATATATATATATATATATATATATAAACAGTATCTCACAAAAGTGAGTACACCCCTCACATTTTTGTCAATATTTTATTATATCTTTTCATGTGACAACACAGAAGAAATGACACTCTGCTACAATATAAAGTAGTGTACAGCCTGTATAACGGTGTAAATTTGCTGTCCCCTCAAAATAATTCAACACACAGCCATTAATGTCTAATGTGGCCACCATTATTTTCCAGCACTGCCTTAACCCTCACGGGCATAGAGTTCACCAGAGCTTGTTAATTGATCCAGAGGAAGGCAAACAGAAAAAAAAAATTGAAACTTTGCCAATTGTCTCAAAAAAGGGGAAATAAATCTTTCCAGATAGTGGATTAATACTTCTCTAATTATCTAGGATAACCCTGGATGCCTATGTTATTCAAAAATATATACAATCCTTCTTTAAAGTTATCTATCGTATCACCTGTCACCACCTCCTTTGGTAGAGAATTCCACAGATTAACCGCCCTTACTGTGAAGAAATGTTTTCTTTCTTTAAGGTGGAATCTTTTTACTTCTAATCTCAAAGGATGCCTGTGAAGATTCCAGGAAGGGACGCAATTCAGCTCCAGAAATTCCTACCTTTGGCTACAGGAATCCCCTGCTCAGGATATCTTCTTAGAAGGAATGAGCCTCTCGGTGCCCGGCGGTCAGATCAGGATCATCAGTTCAGGAGCTCAGGGTCACTGGATCAGCTAACCACTTATGAGAATTGCTTAGCCCTGTGCAAATGACTCAACCTATTCAAAGCATATTTGTCAAGCCCACTGGACACTCGGGATCCAAAGACTAGGCTATAGCACTTCCACATAAGCAACGATCCCCAAGACATTCTAACATTCCCATTTCCTTTTCAGGGAGCCTTATGTCAACTACCCAGGACACTGTGTCATCCAGTACTGTTCATTATTTTTACCTAACTATTCAAATTAACCCCAGTAATTATAACATATTGTTTGCATGTTTGTTAAGATAATGCTATACATATTGTTAACAAGCATTATTGTATTGCTTCATTGCAATCCTTGCATTAGGGGATAATTTAAAGCTGTTAGTATGTTCTATCCTTTGGCTTGCACCAGTCTAGTTTGTGGTATTTACTGATATTGCAGAGCATCAGGCTACTGGCGAGTATGTCATGGTTTATGTTATTTATAATTTATTATTATTGTGTTTGTATTTTGATGACTCTATGATCACCTCATTCAGGGGGCAATGCAATACTATGTTTAAAACTATGTTCTTTTTCTTCCTCTATTCTGTTTTTTCTATTCTCTATCCTGGGTTTAAGGCTTGGTATGTTCTTAAACTTCTGATCTCCATTGGAGATAATCACACTCCACACTTATCTTCAGCAAATGGTACACAATGGACCTTGAAAGACTGCACCATACTCTGGAAGAATGTAACAACTCCTAGCAAAGGTAGTACGCTTGTACAATATCACCCAAATATTTTCATGCACAATTATATTCCCACAATACAAATGGTATGTCAATTATTGTCCAAAAACAGTGCCCATAGAGTGTGAAATAATTTTTTTTTCTGATAAATCAGGCCTTTCTGTAATAGTCTAAGGACAGATTTTATGACAAGGTCTTACTATTGCATCCCCAACAGACCAATCATCCACAATGTTAGAACTAGATAAACAATTATTACTATATCAGAAAAGTACACTAATTATAGCTGGTCTTTATATTTATGACAATAAAGGACAATAAAGGTCATATAAGCATAACACAAGACAATATTAGGGAAAATAATGAATTTAAGACACATAAAAAAAGACATACAATCATGTTTAGGCTCGTTGCATATAGAGAAAACATTTGATTTCCTAGGGTGGACTTACCTATTAAAGATGTTAAAAGATATCGACATTAAGGGGGGGGGGGGTACAAGCCATTATAACACAAGGACCTCCCTCAAACTTCCAGGCCCTCATATGGACTCATATACAAAGAAGTACACATCCGGGCTGCCCCATGAACTGGTGTTATTCATAGCAGCCATGGAACGTTTGACGGCAACAATACGATACATAGAGATATTAGTTGCATAAAAGTTGTCTACAGAATATTAAAATAAGTCTATTCGCTAATTATGCCATTTTGACAAACCACACCCCCAACCTAAACAACAACCTAAACAACACTTCTTGAAATTTTTGCAATACTGAAAAAGTTTACTGCTATTTCAGGCTTCAGAGTAAACACACAAAACAACTAAGTCAGAGGTGCTCATCAGAGAACAAACCAACCTTAATAGATTAGTTCTATGGCCATGATAAGCCACTCTGAGAGCAACCTCTTTTAGCTCACTTGTGCCCTTCACAGGGAGAAAGATCCTGTAGTATATCAGTCTGGTCCCACTCAAAAAAGTGACCTAGCCCCGAAATACCAGGCAATTCTACCATGAACAGGAGAAACAGCAAACCCCAGCAGCATTTCGGCCTTTATGGGCCTCGTCAGTGAGGTGCAGCTGGGCACAGTGAGCAAGGGGTCCATGTCTGGAGTCCGTTATTACCCTTAGGGAGACTAAACCCTAAAGGTAATTTGCACATACAAAACAACTAAGTCAGAGGTGCTCATCAGAGAACGAACCAACCTTAATAGGTTAGTTCTATGGCCATGATAAGCCACTCTGAGAGCAACCTCTTAAGGTTGGTTCATTCTCTGATGAGCACCTCTAACTTAGTTGTTATATAAATGCAAATTACCTTTAGGGTTTAGTCTCCCTAAGGGTAATAGGGGACTCCAGACGTGGACTTGTGCTAGAATTAGAGGCTGGTCAGTTGATAGTTTCACTTTCTTCATTTACATACTAACAAAATGTAACTTTAGCACCACCTAGAGGTAAGTGGCTTGAATGTCCCAATACTTTACTCCATAGAAAAATTGTGGAAAAATATACAGGATTAGCCACTTGACCGTCAAAAATGTCAGCATGATATAGCATTATAAATTGTGTTTTCTCTCTGTGTACCATGCGTGTCTCTCTGTATACCTCCTGTGTCTTTTCAAACTTTTTCAAATATATGGAATAATTCAGTAAATCAATATATATATATTTTTTATTACATCCAATGTGTATATTTTTATCTCTAAACAAATAATGAACAATATCTTCATATTATACTGCAAACGTGTAATTATTTTTAATATACATGAAAAGCATCACAATGTACAATCAATTTTCTTACATCATGTTACATTTTTTTTGTATAATAAGAATAAACAATTTCTATATGCAAAACCAATAAATTATAATTTAGACATAAATAAATGGCATGAAATCGCAAAAATAATAATAACCCATGTTAAATTGTATTTGTTGATTTTCTACATTGTTATCTTAAAGGAATATATATATTTTGTGTTTTATTATTTTTTATCAACATTCCATCATATTTTTATATAAATATTCTATTTTTTACATTCCACATATTTTCTAAATGTACAGAACATTGAATTACATTTTTATTTTTGAAAAATTACAAAATCTCATTATATACAATATTTTTTGTAAATATTCTCCCATTATTTAATAGTTCACCATGAGTTTCTGTTTTTTTCACAAACACTTTAATTTCTATGGGATTTTTACATCTAGAAAATGCTGCATATAGTTGACCATATGCAAATACTGGTGCCTCCAAAAACAGAACAACAGCATTAAAAGTTTGGACTTGTGATGTATTTATAGTCATGGCAAATGCCATATTAATTGAGAATTGTCTTCTTTGAAGTACAAACGGCAAACTACTTTCACTTGGAGCCAAATCTATCCTTGGAATAAAAACTCTTTCACCTTTATATGTATCATTCCGAATTTCATCATGTATGAAATTATCTTTTAAATCATGAACAATTAATCTGGTCCCATTACAAAGTCCTTTTTTGGGGTTCATATTTTGCAGTAATATAACGATTGCCCCTTTCTTTTAGCTGCAAAATATGTGGTGGCATTCCAGATGGTGTTAATGAATTTATAAATGTAGTTTAAAAGTTTGTCTCACTCTGCTTGTCATCAGCCAGAACAGAATCTGCACTGTAATAAAAAACATGTTTTCCATCTATTAATTCCAAAATGTCATTATTCAGAAGCAATGCATCTTTATTTTTCGATGTTAATATGACTTTGTGTGCAAGCTCTGAATAACCATTGCTTATTATTCCATTTTGGAATACAGCTGATATTATGGAATCCTTACAAATCATTGAAGATGGAATTTCAACAGTATCCTCTGGTAAATTTGTTATTACTTCTGTTTTGCCTTCGCCAATTTTAATAAACCAATCATTTCATTGATTTTGGCCTTCCAAACTCATATTTTTCTCTAATTTAAGATGTGTAAATTGTTTCCATAGTGGAGTTGACTTTAGAAATGTTTCAACAATGTCTGTTAGATTTCCATGGACCACAACAGGTAATGTTTGCCTAAAATCCTCACCTAACAACATCACCTTGCCCTTAAAAGTAAAATCATTAGCCATAACTTCACATAACAAACGATCTATACATTGAAGAGCACGGCAAGACATCATTGTTGCCTCATCAATTATAATGAGTTTACTGTTTCTTAGATTTGTAGCTTGAAATTATGTCATTCTAATATCCACTATGTACAGGTCTACCACCTTCCAACAAAAGTGCAGCAATTCCAGTAGTTGCAAATGAAAGTACAATTTTACCTTGACCTCTAATTAAACTCATCAGTAAGTTATACAAATACGTTTTGCCTGATCCCCCGGGTCCATCCAGATACAAATTATCTAGTGCTTTTTGTATGGCTTTAAATGCTTCCAATTGCAATTTATTCAAAGTAAAAAAAAAATATTCTACTTTTTTTTTTTCAACAACAGTCATACTGTTCAGATTAAAAGTTGCACAACTTAAGCCATGACAAAGAAAGACCTTTTGAATTTTCATTAATCCTTTCAATTCTGCAATTGACTCACTATAATCTTTCAAAAAGTCTTCACACATTTTTTATTTAAATTTAAATTTGTGCCACAAAGATAATGCATTAGGTACATTACAAAATATACAAATTAAAAACTATTCCCTCATTTGCCTAGGCATTTGACATAGTGCTGCTTCGTCTAAACATATCTCCCATTCAGTATCATCTGCAAGGAAGTTAATTGCTAATTGAAACGTATCATAAACTAGGTCATTCACAGTTCTTAAATGTTCAAAAATGTGTGCACCAGGAACATTTAGAAGGAGTAAACGTAAACCAAAATGCTCAATGTCTCTTGGACTAACAGTATGAATTCTTGGAATCATTTTATTACCACTCCTTTTTCTTTTTCGCCATGCTCCATTAATGAAAACATAATGATATGGAATCTCAATGTATAAGAACTCCCTTGCATCACTTTGTTTACATTTTAATGTAAACCAAACCGTCATTTCTCTATTTTCATATTGGCCAAGAGGATATCTTTCCTCATCAGCATTAAAGAAACTAACTGTCTTTATGGCAATTATTCGCTAATCTATAAACTGCAGGTGACCGATCATGCATTCCAAATTTCAAAAGGTGCCACATTGCTTCTGGAGCACTTACATACTGAGCATCTAAATGACATGAAAGTTTATCATGTAAAATTGGATTGTCTTCTTCATTTTGTTCACTTTGCACAACTACAGTTGCTGCATCATAACCTTTGTAAATATATTTATACACATATTTAATTGATTTGATTGAGGTGCAAGCTTCAACATTTATGTGTGCATTGTACTTGATCAGCAAATGTGGATTATATGGAACAACATATCGAGGATCTACCTTTTTTCCACAAATAATTGCAGTTTGACCTTCTCGTCTTTGATAAAAAGGATATCCATCATAATTTGCTAAAGTTTTAACTAAATTCTTTAGGGAAATCTTTTGTGCATTTCTTATTTTCCATACATGGTGACTGAGGATTTATTTCTCCACATGGGCCATGAATCATGCAAAGTATAACAATTTCATAAAGTGTATCATTTTTTGGTGGATCTGGTAGTTCAACAATAATACCTGAATCCAATCAATCAGCAGAATTCAATTTATCATTTCTTAAAGGATAAAAAAAATATGTGCATGTGAAAGGCCTCGTTTTTTTATTCTATAGTATAAACATAAGCCACACACTTCCCAGATAAATTACCGCACATTATGTCACATATTAAAGCTGATAGCTCAATTTTGAAAACTCTAGCCACTAAATCTGGTCTATGAGAAACACTCTGTCCAGCTTACAAATTGTCCACAATCTCTGACCATTGTGCATTGCATGTTAATGTAATAAATACATCTGGTTTCCCAAATTTAGTAACAATAGCCATAGCATCATTGTATCTTTCTCTCATATTGTGAGCAGATCCTTGAAAAGAAGATGGCAAAATGATTGTTTAACATGTAGCTTCCTTTGTTGATATTTAATAAAACGTAGATTGTTTGCTTCGACTTGAATATATGAATCAATGATCCACTGTTGTGTCAGTTTTCCACCATATAAAATGGGATTAAAGTTACCTCGAATAGCAGTTTGAGCAACTTTATATTCAAGCATTTAAATATTATTTCTTACACAAAGTTTACTATTTGGATAACTTGGAAGTATTAATTTAGGTTGTCATCCTGTCTCACAATTTGGATTAAAAATTGGATATGTCATTGGATCCAAATTAGTACTTAACATACTTATGTTAATAACAGGTTGCTCTTGATTTCTCTGATACATTCTAATATTGCGCTGAAATGGTGGTTCACCATCATCATTTTGAAACACCATTGCAACCTCATTAGATGTTGGTAAATTCTAACGGTGTTTATCACAATGACGATCTCTTCGAAGAACTATAGTGACTCTTGGGATAGGCAAATTATTTTGTTCAGCATGACTCTGTTGTTCCTGTTCTACCTCAGATTATTTTTTATAAGCTTGAGTATATGGGTTTTTGCCCATAATATTATCAAGCTCTTGAAAAACAGTGGCTAAACATGTTTTATTTTCAGAAAGCTTCATACATTGTTCAACAGCTTCCATTGTATCTAGGACATATATAGCCCGATTAAATTCAAAGCCTGTATCGGCATCTGCAACCCGGCAAAGGCTGCGGGCTTGAAATTCGGCTTTGTTACAGAGCTATTAAATTAAACCATGCCGCGAGTTACGGGCCAGAGATGCAAGCCGTAAACCATTTTTCGTGCATTGGATGTGCGGCTGTGAACATAATCAATTAGTTAAACCCGTAGTTATGGGTTTATACAGAGCCAATGGCAAATGAGATCGTCATCATTACGACACTGAAAAATGTAGGTTAGATTTCTTAGATTTCAAAGCCTTGTGGGTTTCAATTTGAGCTTCGATCGGACCCACATTCCAGAATGAATGCAATATTAATAAATAATTAAATATTATATTCAAGTCCATGCGAGTTCCATTATATGTATCAACACATTGATTGCCGGGATCAATATAACACGGAAATTAAACATTAAAAAAAGTATTTTATGGGGGGCAGAGCTTACGTCTGGCTAAGGCAGACGTCTTTAGCCTAAGCTCCGTTAGAAAGTGAATAATAGGGCTCGAAAAACCGCCCTAAATGGATAGGAACCCCTATATATTCTGAGGGGAGGTAGAGAGGTAATCCTTGGCCCCCGTGGGACCCTCTGACTACCGTTCCTGCCGCAGGATACAAGACAGAGGCCATGAGCCCTGAACCAGAGGCTCATTCCTGCAACGGAAGTACCTCACACAGAGACTTAGAGGAGGCTTGGCGGACAGCGCGTTGGCATCTGTCTCCGGCTGGGGAGTTCTGGAGGCTGTGGGACCCACGAGCGAAGAGTGAAGACACGAGGAGGAGAACCCATGAGGTAGCGGCTGCTCTCTTGGGAGCGGCCCTGGGAAGGCCTGCTGCTGTTCCTGACGTGCTACCAAAAGACACCCTATTCCTAGATAGTGTGGCATGTAGGAAGCCTGACAGTGACTGCTCTAAGCTGGTAGACACAGAATACCCAGCTCCCCTGCTGGGGCTCCAGGGAAGTGGCAGAAAGGGAGCCCACAAGGTTGCAGACGCCATTTTGAGACTACCAACGAGGTGAGAAAGAGAAGCCCTGGCCATTAGAGCTGTGTGCTTACTTTCCCCAGCAAATGTGCACACATGCCACTTAACAGCCCAAAGCCTGACAGCACAAGCCCAAAAGAAAGGGACCAGTCAAGCTACATACTAGGGTAATCTTGCTATGTCTGCACTAGGGAAGTACCCCTAATACCCTGGACCTTCTGAGAGATCCCTGGAGGCACCACAACCTAATACCTCTTCCTAAACTCACTATAAAGGACTTAGCCATTTACTATTTAGCTCCACACTGGGCAACTGCCTATGGACTGACACAGAGCCCCACAAATTGTGGCTTCACTGATTTTTATGCTGGAATTCTTTGCCTTACATGTCAAGAGGCTTTACTAGAACTAAGTGTCTTCAAGTACAATCACTTGGTTTATCACTCCTACAAGATCCAGAAATATTACTACATCAAAACAACTTGCCTAAATCTGTAGATGCATTGACTGTGTTAAAAGGCTTGAATAGCTTCTTCTTTGCCGCCACCTTGTGGCCATTTAGGAAGAGTGAGGAAAATTCCTTGCTGTGTATAATGACTCTGATATAAGTATTTAATGAGCTGGCTCTAGCTAATGAACATACAAGAACTTCTTGAATCATATACATATTAGGTTCTGCTGGCTGCCATAATTGAATTTGCAGGGTGTGGATATTACAATCTGGGTCAGCTTTATCAAAACTGAAGGAGCAATAGAGGAACATTGCATACAACTCAACAAACTCTGTCAATTCAGACCCAAAGCTAGTTAATTCACACTACACACACACAACACAAATATATACACACACATGCACATATATACATACCCGTTGATTTATTTATATAAAGTGGCCTGGCTCCCTTAACTTCTACCTGCTTAGAATTGCGGTAAAAGGCGCATGTGCGATTGTTTGCTCTCTACACACTGTTGGGGGAAGGGGCAGGGGTGCTGACAAAGGGTCTCAAGGGGCCCCAGTGGGGAGCTGTGGTAGGGTAGGGGCTATGCAAAAAGGTAAAAATGTAATACAGAAAAATAAAGAAATAAATAGGCAGACCTGGGCCACTCCTGAGCAGGGTACTGTCTGCACAGGTGATTGCTCCGCCCCTGCCACTACTCAAAAGACAGTTACTATTGGCAATACAACAAATTTTAAATCTCAATTTTCCAAACTGAACAGGTTGTGTAAGAAACAAAGTAGTATATGTTTGGAGATAGCTAATATTGAAAACTATCTAAAAATTGTCTAGGTCCACTTTTTATCCCACTAAGTGAAGAATTTGAAATGCTCCCATGAATCTCATTTTAGAATCGGAGAAAAACAGTTTTATGATAAAAGTGAGAACATTAAAACTAAGATACAGAAAATACAGTAACAACAAACAGATCCGGAATATGCAAGACTAGAAACGAAATTACAAAATGATATAGAAGAATTTGAGAAAGAAGAAATCTCATAGAAGAGAAAATTAAGAGATTCAAATGATTTTCAGTAACGCAAAATCTTTAAAAAAAACTAGAAGGTATATTGACCCCTCATTACATTATAAAGATGATAGCTGAGTTAAAATTGTTAAATATTGAAATAACCCTACAAGAAAAAGGAAATCTAATAATAGTACAAATACAGTGAGGGGAAAAAAGTATTTGATCCCCCGCTGATTTTGAATGTTTGTCTACTGACAAAGAAATGATCAGTCTATAATTTTAATGGTACGTGTATTTTACCAGTGAGAGACAGAAAAACAAACAAAAAAAAAACAAGAAAAAATCATGTCAAAGAAGTTTTAAATTGATTTGCAGGTCAATGAGTAAAATAAGTATTTGATCCCCTATCAATCAGCAAGATTTCTGTCTCCCAGGTATCTTTTATACAGGAAAGTGCTTCTAATCTCCGCTCGTTACCTGTATAAAAGACACCTGTCCACAAAAGCAATCAATCAATTAGATTCCAAACTCTCCACCATGGCCAAGACCAAAGTGCTGTCCAAGGATGAAAGGGACAAGATTGTAGGCCTACACAAGGCTGGAATGGGCTACAAGACCATCGGCAAGCAGCTTGGTAAGAAGGTGACAACAGTTGGTACAATTATTCGCAAATGGAAGAAACACAAAATAACTGCCAGTCTCCCTCGGCCTGGCGCTCCATGCAAGATCTCACCTCCTGGAGTTTCAATGATCATGAGAACGGTGAGGAATCAGCTCAGAACTACACGGAAGGATATTGTTAATGATCTCAAGGCAGCTGGGATCATAGTCACCAAGAAAACAATTGGTAACGAACTATGCCGTGAAGGACTGAAATCCTGCAGCGCCCGCAAGGTCTGCCTGCTCAAGAAAGCACATGTACAGGCCCGTCTGAAGTTTGCCAGTGAACATCTGAATGATTCAGAGGAGAACTGGGTGAAAGTGTTGTGGTCAGATGAGAACAAAATCAAGCTCTTTGGCACCAACTCAACTTGCCGTGTTTGGAGGAGGAGGACTGCTGCCTATAACCCCAAGAACACCATCGCCACCGTCAAACATGCAGGTGGAAACATTATGCTTTGGGTGTGTTTTTCTGCTAAGGGGACAGAACAACTGCACTGCATCAAAGGGACGATGGAAGGGGCCATGTACCGTCAAATCTTGGGTGAGAACCTCCTTCCCTCAGCCAGGGCATTGATAATGGGTTGTGGATGGGTATTCCAGCATGACAATGACCAAAAACACACAACCAAGGCAACAAAGGAGTGGCTCAAAAAGAAGCACATTAAGATCCTGGAGTGGCCTAGCCAGTCTCCAGACCTTAATCCCATAGAAAATCTGTGGAGGGAGCTGAAGGCTCGAGATGCCAGTCTTGAAACCTTAATGACTTGGAGAGGATCCACAAAGAGGAGTGGGACAAAATCCCTCCTGAGATATGTGCAAACCTGGTGGCCAACGACAAGAAACATCTGACCTCTGTGATTGCCAACAGGGGTTTTGACACCAGGTACTAAGTCGAACGGGTAAAAAATACTTATTTTACTCATTGTGTGTTTTTTTGAGGTGCTGGGTGCTCCCTCTTGGTGTAGGTAAGTTTTTTATGTATGTGGTGTGTGTATGTATTGTGTTTTACATTTTGTAATGTTCGCGAGTTGCGTCCGAGTGTTGCGAGTCCGTAATGTGTGTGAACGTGTGTCGTATGTTATTTGCGAGTGTCGTAATGTGTGTGTCGTACTGTTTGGGTTGCGACGTGAAGTTTGCGAGGGTCGCAGTTGCTGGCATGGAGCGCCTTCGGCGCTCCATTCCAGCAACTGCGGCCCTCGCTTTGCGAGGTCCTCAGGTGCTGGCATGGAGCGCCTACGGCGCTCCATGCCAGCAACTGAGGCCCTCGCTTCGGCGCTCCATGCCAGCAACTGAGACCCTCGGCTTCGCGAGGGCACTGCCCGAGGGTCTCAGTTGCTGGCAAGGAGCGCCTTCGGTCCTCAGGCGCTCCATGCCAGCAACTGAGGCCCTCGCTTCGCGAGGGTCCTCAGTTGCTGGCAAGGAGCGCCTTCGGCGCTCCTTGCAGCAACTGAGACCCTCGGGCAGTGCCCTCGCTACGCGAGCCCGCAGCGTTAGCAACAACTCGTACTCTCACAACTATATATGTGATAGTGGAGAGGTATGGAACTGTCCATATATTAACATAAATATACAAATGCTATTGTAAATATATTGGAATCCAAATGTTGTAGTATATCTAGATAAGTTCCTATTGGATATCGTAATAGCTTCCCTCATATGGCAAATACATTTGCTTAATCCTTAGGGAGCTATAACCTATTTAATAGCTAAAACCAATTGTTGTATGAAACAACAAAAAAGAAAAAAGATAAGTGCAGACACTCTTTTGCAACCAGTTTTAAGATAGAGGTGCTTATCTAAGATGTTACAAGTGACATGAAACTTTCTAGAAATTCTCAAAGATGTTATAATGTTACTGCAGGTGAAAGATCAGCATTAAAAGAATAAAAAAATAGAACTGACAAAGGCATAAAACCTGCAGATAAAGTTGGAAATATAGTGATACTATGAGCTGAGGATTATATTAAGGAAAATCATTGCTTAACGAGTTATAAATGTTGTAATCAATTGTAAACTCGCAATAAAACTGATATTTTTAAACAAGAATTGTTACCTGTTATGACAGAAGGATTTGATAATATCATCCGCAAACAAGAATATGATTTTTTGGTCACTAAGTTACCAGCAGCAGCTACTTTTTATTGTATCCCAAAGATCAACATAAATCCCAGTAAACCACCGGGAAGACCTATTGTGTCTGGAATTAACAATTTAATAGAAAATCCCAGTAAATACGTGGATTTTATTTTAAGATAATTTGTAGAGACACTAAACATCATATACAAAAGATATACTGTGCACATTGGATGGAGTAATAGTAAGTCAAGATACTTTAGTGATATCATTTAATGTGGAATCTTTACATTCTAATATCCAGAAAAACAAAGTCTGAGGTGCTCAATCAGAGAACAAACTAACCTTAATAGGTATTTCTATGGACATGATAACCCACTCCAGTGGCGGCTGGTTAACTTTCAAGTTGGAGGAGCACCAGGGCGAAACGTAGCCCCTCCCTTTTTTTCAAACCACACCCATTTTATAACTCCTCCCCTGACATCATAATGACCTTTATAAGCCCCGCCCAATGACAGTATACTTGTAAAGCCCATTGAAATACATGATCAGCAATGCAGCAATGTCAAGAAGTAAAATAACAATGTGTTAAATTCATTGGTATACAATATAGATTGAAAAAACTCATGGGACAAGACTACAGCAATATCATAATTGCACCTATATGCATTAACAGAAAAATTAAAGCAGTGACACTTACCATTAGTCGGCTCTTCTTCTCAGGGTATTCACGTTCAGTAAGTTGACCAACGAGTACAAACAAATCTGCTGCCACATAGGGTTTGCACCTGGGGTTGAAAGAAAACAAGCAAATCAATCAGACCATTCAAGAAGAAAACCATACCTTAAAAAAAGACCTAGTGGAACCATATAGGCCCCAAACATACCTTAGAAGACCAAGTGTGACCACATAGGCCCCAAACATACCTTAGAAGACCAAGTGTGACCATATAGGCCCCAAACATACCTTAAAAGACCAATCAGGACTGTATACGCCCAAACCAGTGGATCTTGGGATTCAAGAAAACAACAACATTTCACTTCTGTTTAGACAACACAATACTCAATGTCAAACAAACACGTTGAATTAGCATATGGATAACCATATGAGCAGTAACGCCACGCCAAGGCTTTAACAATTGTTACTGACCATTCACACACCTTTCATAGCTCCTTCCATATGCACACCCACACACCATTCATACTTTACTTACCACTAGTTATTTTTGGTAGTTCGGTGGTGCCATTTCTGAGAACTTTACTTACCATTGGAAGTGCCTCCAATTCCTTCATACCAATGCATTCAACCGCTCCAGTGCCATGGTGCTTCTTAAATACCTTTTTATCCTCTTCAATGTGGAGAAGCATCTTTCTGATTCTGCAGTAGTCTTCGGTGTTGTAAGCAGGATTCCTTATAGCTTCACTGTCTCTGTGAAATCATTATGCAGATTAAATTGATGGTAAAGTTGGTGCAGAGCAACAGCACTTGTACAGACATGAAATTCTGGCTTCCCGTACAGAAGTGACAGCTACCATTGGAAGTGCCTCCAATTCCTTCAAACCAATGCATTCAACCGCTCCAGGGACATGGTGCTTCTTAAATACCTTTTTATCCTCTTCAATGTGGAGAAGCATCTTTCTGATTCTGCAGTAGTCTTCGGTGTTGTAAGCAGGATTCCTTATAGCTTCACTGTCTCTGTGAAATCATTATGCAGATTAAATTGATGGTAAAGTTGGTGCAGAGCAACAGCACTCGTACAAACATGAAATTCCTGCTTCCCGTACAGAAGTGATTGCTATCCTTGGAAGTGCCTCCAATTCCTTCAAACCACGTCAAGGCTTCAACAATTGTTACTGACCATTCACACACCTTTCATAGCTCCTTCCATATGCACACCCACACACCATTCATACTTTACTTACCACTAGTTATTTTTGGTAGTTCGGTGGTGCCATTTCTGAGAACTTTACTTACCCTTGAAGGTGCCTCCAATTCCTTCAAACCAATGCATTCAACCGCTCCAGGGCCATGGTGCTTCTTAAATACCTTTTTATCCTCTTCAATGTGGAGAAGCATCTTTCTGATTCTGCAGTAGTCTTCGGTGTTGTAAGCAGGATTCCTTATAGCTTCACTGTCTCTGTGAAATCATTATGCAGATTAAATTGATGGTAACGTTGGTGCAGAGCAACAGCACTTGTACAGACATGAAATTCTGGCTTCCCGTACAGAAGTGACAGCTACCATTGGAAGTGCCTCCAATTCCTTCAAACCAATGCATTCAACCGCTCCAGGGACATGGTGCTTCTTAAATACCTTTTTATCCTCTTCAATGTGGAGAAGCATCTTTCTGATTCTGCAGTAGTCTTCGGTGTTGTAAGCAGGATTCCTTATAGCTTCACTGTCTCTGTGAAATCATTATGCAGATTAAATTGATGGTAAAGTTGGTGCAGAGCAACAGCACTCGTACAAACATGAAATTCCGGCTTCCCGTACAGAAGTGATTGCTATCCTTGGAAGTGCCTCCAATTCCTTCAAACCACGCCAAGGCTTCAACAATTGTTACTGACCATTCACACACCTTTCATAGCTCCTTCCATATGCACACCCACACACCATTCATACTTTACTTACCACTAGTTATTTTTGGTAGTTCGGTGGTGCCATTTCTGAGAACTTTACTTACCCTTGAAGGTGCCTCCAATTCCTTCAAACCAATGCATTCAACCGCTCCAGGGCCATGGTGCTTCTTAAATACCTTTTTATCCTCTTCAATGTGGAGAAGCATCTTTCTGATTCTGCAGTAGTCTTTGGTGTTGTAAGCAGGATTCCTTATAGCTTCACTGTCTCTGTGAAATCATTATGCAGATTAAATTGATGGTAAAGTTGGTGCAGAGCAACAGCACTCGTACAGACATGAAATTCTGGCTTCCCGTACAGAAGTGACAGCTACCATTGGAAGTGCCTCCAATTCCTTCAAACCAATGCATTTAACCGCTCCAGTGCCATGGTGCTTCTTAAATACCTTTTTATCCTCTTCAATGTGGAGAAGCATCTTTTTGATTCTGCAGTAATCTTCGGTGTTGTAAGCAGGATTCCTTATAGCTTCACTTTCTCTATGAAATCATTATGCCGATTAAATTGATGGTAAAGTTGGTGCAGAGCAACAACACTCGTACAGACATGAAATTCTGGCTTACCGTACAGAAGTGACAGCTACCCTTGGAAGTGCCTCCAATTCCTTCAAACCACACCAAGGCTTCAACAATTGTTACTGACCATGCACACACCTTTCATAGCTCCTTCCATATGCACACCCACACACCGTTCATACTTTACTTACCACTAGTTAGGTTTGTAGTGAGGTGGTGCTGCTTAACACAGTTTATCTTTGCACACCCTGGGGGTATGCATTCTTCTTTGCTTCAATCACTTGTATTTAAATTTTGCACGGCGATCTTTCAAAGAACAAAACTTCTCAATGTTTTTTTCATTGAAGTCTGGGATCTCGGAAATCAGTTGCTTTTCCATTGAGAGCATCGCCAATGCATTCAACCGCTCCAGGGACATGGTGCTTCTTAAAAAGGTTTTTATCCTCTTCAATGTGGAGAAGCATCTTTCTGATTCTGCAGTGGTCATCGGTGTTGTAATCAGGATTCTTAATAATTTCACTGTCTCTGTGAAATCATTCTGCAGATTCAATTGATGTAAAAGTTTGTGCAGAGCAACAGCACTCGTAACAAGCATGAAAATCTGTCTTCCCATACAGAAGTGACAGCTCAGTGCGTAATTGTTTCTTCTTCAGTATTGGATATGCTTGCTCGGTGTCTTCCAGAGCTTGGGTTGGAAAGCAAGTGTCATGGGTTGTATACAAGTTTGGCACTGACTAGGTGATTTGAAAATGAAAAACGTTCTTTTGCATGAACCACCACTATGTCACATACCTCTCTTGAAAGTTGTCTCAAGGTTGAGATCTCCGTACTCAGTCTGCGGAATGTTACATCGCTAGGCAAACTTGCTTCTATCTCGTCAACAGAATTACGGATTTTCTGGATGCTGCTGACAAAGTCTTCTGTGACTTTGTGGATATAAACAGTATCCGTGTCTCACTTCTGAAGCTGACTATAGAGGATGTCAACATGTGGCATTATTAAATGAAATAATTTAAGGAAGTAAAGGAACTCCCTGTCTTCCAGCAATCCAACGAAACCTGCGGCTTCACGTATAGATGTTTTATCAAAGTTTAGACATGCTTCAATTGTCTGGAAACACTCAAGTAGCGCATCTCTGTTCTCGTAGATGACGTTCACGGTCCTAACGTTGAAGGTCCATCGTGTCGGTGCACCTCTTGAAAGTCTTCTACCAACTACCTCATCCAGAACTCCAGTCCTTTTTGGAGAGCGTGAAAAAAAAGATGGTATGTCGCCTATGTTGGAAAAAAAACTCAAACTCTTCCAATCCTTGAAACTACTTGCTCCATTATTAGGTTCAGTTGGTGAGCGTAGCAATGGATGTAGTGTGCGTTCGGGTACACGTCTTTTATTTTTCTTTGAACTCCTCCTTGATCTCCACGCATCACACTTGCACCATCGTAGCTTTGAGCTATGAGTTTCATCTTGTCTTCTGGCTCTGGGAGAACAGTATTCAGACTTTCCAGCACAACAGCGGCAATCGAGTCTGCATCCGTTGCTTTCAGTTCCGTGAAGCCATCAAATCTTTCCACCACTTGATGCTTCTTGTCAATGTAGCGATAGACTACAACGCACTGTGTCCTAGCGGAAATATCGGTTGTTTCATCCGCTTGGATTGCCACAAACTGGGCTTCCTTAAGCTGCTGGTGAATCACTTCCTTAATAACTTCCAGCATGCAGTCCAGTAGCTCATTCTGCACGTTTTTTTAAGTGCCCTTAAACACAGTTGCAGTCTTCAAATGCTGTTCCATTGCACTATCAATACTGCCAACCAAATCCACCAGGCCTCAAAACACTCCTGGATTTAGCAATGTTTCACTTTCGTCGTGTCCTCTTAATGCCAGTTCAAAAGTGCCACCAAAGCGAACACAATCAATTATCTTCGAAAGGATGTACCGGTTCTTAGCCACTTCGTTGTGTTTTTGAATGCTGACTTGGTATCCTTGGTCCAGTTGAACTGCAATGTTCGCCTGTCCAAGCATCTCAAACTTGATCCTGTTATCCAAGTGAGATTTAGAAGTTTTGTGTTTGGCCATTTTATCTGCTAGATGTTTGACGTCAGTCACTCCAGTTTTGGTCCAAGCAGCGTCACCACCAAATAGGATGCATGGAAAAAAATATAAGGACTTCCTAGAAATGCTTCCACAAAGCCAGTTGTTCTTCTTGTACCATTCAGTATTGAAAGTACGGATATATTGCTTCCCTCTATCTCTTGCGATTTGCTGCAGATTTATCTCTGGTTGGTCAGGTCCTAACCATTTTACTTCCACCTTCTCCTCATAGGTTAGGGTGGCGAAAGGCTTCACAAGTAGAGAGTCAATAGTATTCATTTCTGATACCAATAGAAGAAAGAGATCACGGTATATTAATTTATATTATGTCAAAAAATTACTTTAAAATAACAGTGTGTTGAATTCATTGGTATACATTACAGATTGCAAACCCTCATGTGACAAGACTACATCAACATCAAATTTGCACCTATACGCATGGACAGAAAATTCAAAGCAATGACTCTCCTTCTCGGGGTATTCACGTTCAGTAAGTCAACCAACGAGTCCAAACAAATCTGCTTCCACAGAGAGTTTGAACTGGGGGGTGATAGAAAACAAAACAAAAAATTTGGAACGTTCAAGACCCAAACCGTAACTTTTAAAACCTTAAAAGACCAAGTGTGACAATATACTCACCAACAGTTGACTCTCCTTCTCGGGGTATTCACGTTCAGTAAGTTAACCAACGAGTCCAAACAAATCTGCTTCCACAGAGAGTTTGCACCTGGGGGTGATAGAAAACAACAACAAAAAAAATGGAACGTTCAAGACCCAAACCGTAACTTTTAAAACCTTAAAAGACCAAGTGTGACCATATAGGCCCCAACCACACCTTTAAAACCTTAAATAATCAAGTGTTACCATATAGGCCCCAACCGCACCTTAAAAACCTTAAATAACCAAGTGTGACCATATAGGCCCCAACAGCACCTTAAAAACCTTAAAAGACCAAGTGTGACCATATAGGCCCCAACCGCACCTTAAAAACCTTAAATAACCAAGTGTGACCATATAGGCCCCAACCGCACCTTAAAAACCTTAAAAGACCAAGTGTGACCATATAGGCCCCAACCGCACCTTAAAAACCTTAAATTACCAATCAAAACCACATAGGCCCAAACTGTACATTAAAAAAAATTAAATAAAAATACTACAAAAATATATATATATATTGAGATATATATATATATATATAGATATAATTATATATATATATATATATATATATATATATATATATATATATATCAATATATATATAACAATATATATATATATATATATATCAATATATATATATATATATATATCTCAATATATATATATATATATATATATATCAATATATATATATATATATATCTATCAATCAATATATCTATCAATCAATATATAAATCAATCAATATATATATATATATATATATATATATCAATATATATATATATATATATCTCAATATATATATATATATATATATATATATCAATCAATATATCTATCAATCAATATATAAATCAATCAATATATATATATATATATATATATATCAATATATATATATATATATATATATATACACACACATAAAGCAATATACATAAAACAAAAAAATATTATAATTGATATTTATTAATTGATTAATTGATGTACTTTATTAATTATTTGATTATTGCTCATGCATATGTATTAGACATTATTTATTATACATTATTACAGTGCTATTTATTTGCTATACATGTTACAGGATATTATCCTGTAACATGTATATCACATATATAGCCCTGTAATATGTATAATAAATACAAGTTCACACTAACCTTTTTTGCCCTTACAGGCTTCCATACCTGCTTTGCTAATTTCTTAAAGACTCTGATTGGTTGAAATCAATGTCAATCAAAACATTTCAGCCAATCAGAGTCCTTCAAAAATGGTATAAAAGGCGGAGCGTGGGAAAAAATCAATTAGTCGCCGGGGGGAGCTCCTTGTAGGAGGAGCTCCATTGGATTGTTGTTGTTTTTTTTTTAGAGCATCGGGTTTTTTAGGTGGAGGCCTCTTGCAATGGGCCAGAATGGATGGACAATGGCTTCAATCAAGATGAGGACAAGGGCTTCTATCAAGATTGAAGGACATGGGCTTCAATCAAAATTGATTGGAATGCCCGACTATCCATGGCAGAAGGCCACCGCTGGAGGGGTCAATTTGACAGGTAACGGTAAGTATGTGCTGTTGTTTACTTTATTATTGTTTTTTTTTTCCCCTTCCCTTATTTTTATTTTATCTTTAAAAGTGACAGGCAATTTATTATTTTTATTTTAACTGCAATGTTAAAGATACATTGCCTGTTACTTCTAAAAATGGAATAAAAATATGGGGGGGGGGGGGGACTGTATTGTTGTTGTGTTTTTTTGTTGTGTTTTTTTTTTTACTGTAAGGTAGGTGGATTGCTAGTTGGGCCAGGGTGGGGTGTGGGTCACTGGGTCAGGGTTGTAGGTCGGTGGCTTGGCCTGGTACTACCACTCCACCTTCCTATCACCCTGACCCAGTGACCACACCCCACCCTGGCCCAACTACCAAGTTGGTAGTTAGGTCAGGGTGGGGGTCATTAGGTCAGGCAGGCTGTTAGGTGGATTGCTAGTTGGGCCAGGGTGGGGTGTGGGTCACTGGGTCTTAGGTCGGTGGCTTGGCCTGGTACTACCACTCCACCTACCTATCACCCTGACCCAGTGACCTCAGTTGGTAGTAGCTGGGTCAGACTTAGGTCAGGGTGGTTACTGGTTAGTGGGGTCACACCAGGGTTGGCATGGGGCCCCATGGGCCTCCTGTCCTTAGGGGGGGTGATGACCGGGTCATCACCGGGCTTGGCACAAGGCCACATGGGTAATTGTGTGCCAGCCAGGCAGGCATAGTGGGGTACTAGGGTAGCCCTACGTTTATTAGGGGGACTAGGGGTTTGGCCAGGGCAGTTAGGACTTACTGTGTAGGTTGGGTCAGTCTGAGTGAGTAGTTTCAGCCAGGGAGGTCTCAGTCTCAGCGGGAGCAGGAAACGAAAAGAGGGCTGGGACTGGCTTATGGTGGTTTTATTAACAGGGAGCTGTCAATCAAAATTAAACTTGAGGCTCTATTAGCTGGTGGGCGCCCTGGGCTAACGGTCTGGGTGGGCTTAGGTGGTTCTCCTGACAACTGTACAGCCTTCCATCATTGATTGGTCAATGATGGAATACTGTCAGTCATTGAAATGGATACATTATCACTGCCCATGCATAGCTTTTCCCTGGTTGTGGGCGGAATGCATTAACGGTCATGACTCATTCATAGAGTCTAAAGGTTAGTGTAAGTGCAGTACTGTAGTGTAATCTGATCACACAGCGTGGCGCGTGCAGGGGAAAGCTAGAACAATAGAATGAATAGAGATAGTGTAGCAGCATTGCACACAGCGATGACCTGCAATAAAAATATTTGGGGGGGGCGCTTGCCCCGACGCCCCTATGGACGAGCCGCCACTGACCCACTCTGAGAGCAGACTCTTTAATCCAGACATTTAATCCAAGGCAGTAACACTTATCTCAAGGCTGTAACACTCATCGCAAGGCCCCTAAACTACACCGGGGGAGAGGCTTGCAATGAGCCTATAAATATTTTTATCCCCACTAAATCTTCTTTTCAAATTAAACTGAAAAAAAGTACAAAATGAAGAACTTTTTAATTGCAAAACCTTTAAATTGTATACTTAATCAATTGTGTTTGTGGGCCCAATATGTAGGGAAAACTCTAAGTGAATTCCGGTGGAGAGTTCTAGAACATATTTCTAAAACTGATAAAGAACTAGAAACATCCAATCATGTTAAAGAGGCCCACAATGACAATAGAAAAGTACTACAGTTTATAGCAATTGATCATGTTAAAAATACAATCATATAAGGGGACAATCATAAGCAGCTTTTAAAACAAGAAGGTTAATGGATATATACTTTGAAACATAAAATACAAATAATTAAAATGAGGGCTTTTTTCTTTCTCACCCTTTATATAAAAACTAGGAAATTGCCAGTCAAAAATGACAGGAGTAAAATTGTTAAGCTAGTAATGCTGTTTGCCACACAATGCAACGCTATCGGCCCTCTGAGCACCTTCAGCGCTCATTGCTTGGCTCGCAATGAGCGCCTTCGCCGCTCATTGCAAGCCTCTCCCCTTGTGTAGTTTATAGGCTTTGTGCTTAAGTGTTACTGTGTTGGGTTGTGTTACTGCAATGTGTTAAGTGTTAGTGGCTTGGATGAAGTGTTACTGGCTTTTGTGTTACTGCTTAGGACTATTTTTTACGTCCTTTGGGCTAGTTTTCCGTCCTTCGGGCTAGTTTTACACCATTGGGCCTCGTTTTCGTTGTTTTGGTTTTATCGGCAGCCATTTTATTTCTTGCTTAGGCGATTTTCATTTGTGAAAAAACGGCAAATATGCCTCAAATGACCTTGCAAGCAGACTCACAGGCTCACTGCCTCTCCTACTGTGTAAGTGAAGTTGAGGCAAATTATTTTTTTTTTTATGTCTTTTCAGTTCCGTGGTTCGGTCCTTAAAGTCGTAATTTTGCGAGGCGCACAGTGCATGTACGGGTTTCGGTCCTAAGTCGTACGGTCCATAAGTCCTGCGTGCCTCAACTGCTCGCCTTGCTTAGCGAAGCTCGCAGTTGAGGCTAAGTCCCACGGGTGTGTTGATGTCCATGATGTCAAGGAGAATCGGACATGACTGAATGACACAAACGCATGATTTTGGCACATATATAAATGTTAATACACGATTTTTGTATGTGCATTTAGACAGCATTTAGAATGTTTTAAGTACCTTGCACTTTTATCTGAGAGATATTACTAATTTCTGTATATTGCTGTGTATAATAAATACAATTGCTAATGCAGTACCTAGGATTACAACAGGTGGTGTGACTTCTTGGTTCCCTGACTGGAATCAAACCCAAGTAGCATATGTGAAAGCACCAGGGAACCCATACAATATGACATAGAGTGTTCAAAATAAACAAATAAGTAAAAAGTATAAACCCAATACTTGGAAAATATATAATTTGCAGAGAAATCATTTAAAAATTACCAAAGCAAATAAAAAAACAAGTAATGCAATGATAGATATAGGTCAGCACATCTGTCAACGAAGATAAGTTCATAGAAGTTGTAGCAAACCCCTACAAACTCATAAGGGAGCTATAATACATTTCTTGGGGTGTACACCCTTCCCATGGCATACCCTAAGTAAAATGAGCATTAAAATTAAGGCTAAGTTCCGCATTGGTCACATATTTCTTAATGTTATTATTTCTGCACCTTTCCCCCGTTGTAAGTCTATGGTTAAGTAGGCATTATTGCAATTGACCTATTTGAATTACCTGGAATTGCTGGCCCATCCTTTATTAGTGGCTCATTAATCAAGACAGCCAATAGCTGCAACTTATGGGGGAACTTTTAATCAGATGAACTGATGCCCTTCTATTGCTTGGCCCAAACTTATGGGGGAACTTTTAATCAGATGAACTGATGCCCTTCTATTGCTTGGCCCAATCTCCAAATGGACCAAGGTCTATGAGGCCGACATAGGCGCCATCCTGATTGGACAGTTCTATTTGGGAAGGGAAAATCTGAAGTTGCAAAATGTTTATTCTGTGTTAATGTTTGACCTGGTTTTAATGTTTTATATTACTATTAATTTGTGACACAAAATAAAGAAATCAAGACCTTCTTTTGGAGAATATCTTTCTCAGAGTCATGTTTATTGAAGGCAGCGAAGGGAGATGATCTTGAATTGCAGTAACCTCATGCTCTGATCTGGTTCTGAAAGGCATCTCCAGTAGAGACTGGGTGCCAATCCCCTCCTCGTTGGATATGGAACCCGCAGACTGGCCGGTAGGAACTACAAGAGGACCAGTGCAGCGCTAAGGTGTTCCACGACATCTTTTACTGTGTGAGAAATATCTGGGTTAATCATAATCACCCTTTATTAATCTTATTTCCTTTATTTTGTGTCTTTTAATCCATACAGTAAGGAATTCATTTTGGTGTTCATTCGCAGCATGTATAAAAACGTGCATCTGTGGAGTAGTTTCTTTGAATTATGAAACACTGTCCCACATTAGATCTGCAGGGTATTAACTGCTTTGTTTTTGCCAGTATTCTTAGTCAACTTCATTTCCAACATTATACCATGTTTCACTACGTTTAAAAAGACAAGAAAGATTAAATAACATTTTTGTGGTATAGAAAGGTTGATAAAGACAAGCATGCCCGGTTGGTATAAATATGTATGACACAGACTTTAAGAATTAAAAAATCTCTGGGACTATAGCCAGTTATCCAACTGGGAATGCTGTTCTTTTTTTATCCCCAACTGGGAAATTTAATTAATGACCTATGATAAGGAGAGGGAGGAGAGAAAGCAGCAGGAGAGAGAGAGATGAGATGGAGAGAGATAGAGGAAGAGAGAGTGGGGGGAGGAGAGAAAGGGTGAGAGAGATGAGAAGGAGAGAGAGGGAAAAGAGAGAGGGAGAGGAGAGAGGGAGAAGAGAGAGAGAGGAAGAAGAGAGAGAGAGTGAGAGGAGAGAGAGATGGGGGGGGGAGAGAGAGAGAGAGAGAGAGAGAGGGAGAGGAAAGCAAGGGAGAAAGGAGAGATGGAGTGAGAGGAAGAGAGAGAGGGAAAAGAGAGAGGGAGAGGAGAGAGAGGGGAGAAAGGGAGAGGAGAGAGAGGGATATAGAGTAGAGAGTAGACATGGCTAGCAATGAGTGCTTTTGGCGCTCATTGTGAACCTTTCCTCCTGCCTACTGTACAGGCCGCTCATTGCAGGGTTCATTAACATGCAAGTTTTGTACTTGGGAATGCTATTGCTTCTCTTTCCAGCATCTCCCCCCAGTCTCTTACCGGTGTGTTTCTCCTCTGTGTGTGTGCTGAATGTTTGTGTGGCGCGCAGTGTCATTTGTTTTATTTTTAAAGTCCTAGTCCTGGCGTTGTTGGTGTAAGTGTTAGTGTCTTTGCCGTTGTGTATTTTCGAAGTCCTGCGTGCCTGGCGTTGTTCGTGTAAGTGTTACTGTCTTTGCCGTTGTGTATTCTCTAAGTCCTGTATGCCTGGCTTTGCTCAGCCTCGTATTCATCCAGTTTTCAAATTGTTTACGTTTTTCGGCAGCCATTTTTTTCTCGCATAGTTGATTTTCTAGTGACGAAACATGGCAAATAAGGCTCCAAATTGCTTGCCACCTCACTCCCAAGCTTTCTGTCTCTCCCCCTGTGCTGTGTGTGAGTGTGTTTTAATTTTTTTTTTTATTATTATTTTTCATTTTTCAATTCATTCGTCTTTTTCGATTTCCGCGATTCGACCGTTAACTTCTTATTTTTTCGAGCTCGGATTTTTTTGCCCCCGAGATTCTGAAGTCAGACTTTTTTCCCTAAGTCCCGAGTTCCTCAACTGCTTTCCGCCTAAGTCCTGCGTGTAAATTCAACAAAGTCTTGGTGCACCATGGCCGCTGCATGCCACTGCTGTGGTGGGGACATAACAGGAAAGGTCTCATCATTTTATGTGCTTAAAAGCTGTTTTTACAAACTGAAATAAGCTTGGTAATGGACAAAAACATTTTAGAAAGTATAAAAAATAAACACAACTAATTATAATTAATTAAATTAAATTAATTATATATTTTTATTTTCTTAAAAAGTTTACAATCATATTAAATAAACAAACACATTCTTATCAAAAATACAAAGATATTAATTTCAAAACAGTTAATCATTTCATGAATTCAATTTAAACGTTTAAAGTACAAATTCAATATCAATTATTGATTTACTAATTTCTTACTTATGGAGACTTACAGTCAAGTGAGTGGAGACGGGGGAAGGAAAGGAAGAGAGAGTGGAAAAAAAAAAGAAAAGAGGAAAAGGATGGGGGGTGGGGAGAAAGAAGAAAACAGGATTATCATCATAAAATTAATGTTTAATTCAATTAAAACGTATTTTGTCCATTAGCAGAACATGCTTAGTTTTAAGCTTGAATAGTTATTATTTTCAAGTTTAATTATTTATTCATAATAATTATACCATTCTAATTTAAATTCTTTCTTTCTTTTTTCTAAGTTACTGATCCTGTCATATTGATCAAGGAACATCTGCTTCAAAATAATTTGTTTTAATTCTAAGATTGTAGGAGCTCTCATAATTACCCAGTTTCTCATAATTCGTTTTTTAGCCAGGAAAACAATATGATTGATACCTCCTGAAAAAGACTATTTGTGCGTTTAACAGAATATCTATACTTAGCCAGTCTTGAACCTTCCTCCAAAATCTATATACCGTATTTTATTAATTTGCCAAAATAAGTGTTTATAATTTGGACCACACATTTTACATTTTATACATTCAGTCTCTTTAATTTTGCCTATTCTCCATAAGATTTTAGGAAGGTTTGATGTACAATTTTAAGTTGTTGTTCATGAAAATCAGCAGATGGGATATATTTCCCTAACTCTATCTATACTTTTAAATATTTCTTCATCTTCTTGAAAATCTGGAAATAGTTTATCCATTTGTGAACTATTTCTTCAATTTTTTTTGGTCAAAATGATCTTGATTAGTTTTATATATATATATATATATATATATATATATATATATATATATATATATATATACTGTATACATATATATATATATATATATATCATAGCACATTTCCCTTCACAATAATCCTGAATCAATTTAGTAGCTTTATTTCCTTCCCAAAAATTCAGGTTTTCCTTGTTTATATAACTTTTCACTTGCGTAAAAAAAGTACCACTGTTCTTTTTGTATATTGGCTTCACCACCAATTTTTTTCAAAGCTCTTTAGAATCTCTTTCAAGAAAGTATTATATGTTATCCATTTCCCAGTCATCCTTTATATAAGAAACTATATTCAATTCTTGTAAAAATTCAGGATTATTTTTATAGAGTGGAAAATTCTCCAACTTTTTAACATGGGATAGGTTAGTATGTATTCCCTGGTCTCTTGAGGAATTTCTATTTTCAAATTATGTAAGAGATATAAAACTTTTTCATGGCTTTTCAATGAGCGTTCCCAGTCAAAGTTTCTGAACTTTTTCCCTTTAATTAACCACTCTATTACCATTTTGTGTAGAATTGATCAGTTAGCCCATTCTCTATTCAATAAATTATATCCTCTACTATTTGTTTGCCAACGTTTTTCAAAACTAATTGAAGCTCGTTTTTGATTCCAAATACATTTTTAAATAGACCATGCATGTTTATATATCTTCCTTTTTAGATAAAAAGGGGAGATTCTGGAGAAATAACAGAATTCATGGATAAATTACCATTTTTATAACAGCAAATCTTGATACAGGTTGATTGTTCCATAATGTCAGATCTCTCTATCCTGTCAAAACAGTTTTTATAATTATATGAATACATTTTCTGGATAGTTGGTGCTAGTTGTATACCAAGATATCTCATTGAATATTTTTGGATTTTAAATGAAAATGTTTAAATATCTTTTTCCTGATGAAGCCAAAGTATTTCAGATTTTGCAGTATTAGTACTATATCCTGAAACGAGGAGTATTCTTTCAATGTTTCATAATTTGAGATATATTGTCTTTAGGTCTGTCAACAAACAGCAGCAGATCATCTGCATATAATGCAATCCTCAATTGTTTGTTACCAATACTGAAACCTTATTACGTTTTTCTTAATTTATTTTGCCAAGGGTTCAATTCCAATATTGAAGAGCAAACACAACCTTACATTAACTTGTACATGCAATTATTGGATCTTTCCTGTTTCTCTTGTAGCAGCCGTAGGTGGCGCAATGGCGGCTCACTGAGACTTTGTTCTTAGGGTGAGTGTTAGATGTTAGGGTAGTGGCAGATGATAAGCTTCCACATAGTACAATAGTGGCAAACTCTACTATGTAAAGCTTATTGTCTGCCACTATCCTAAACCCCTAACCATAACCCTAACAAGTTGAACAAAGTCTTGTTGCTCCACCTACTGGCTACTGCACCTCTCTACTGGCGGGGCAAAACAGGAAAGGCCCCAATTATTTTTCTATCAGGAATACATTTTCTTTCTTTAGCTGTTACTTTCTTATGCGTTTGTCCTTGCAAACTAAAACACAACATCAACCTTACACATTTTCCCATTAAAAAGTGTATTTTATCATAATTTAAAACAGTTAATTATGCTCCAACGCTCAAACGTATATTTTATTTCAACTGGTTTAAAAGAAATGTGTGAGACTTTCAAATAGTGCACTGGCATATTATATTATAGCCGTTTACTTATTCCCATTTATTTCACTCCTCTCGTGTAATTGTGAGGAAATACTAAAACACCAGCTCGTTACAGGCATAGAGCCTGTGCAGTTCACAATAACCGCCACAGGCGCTCGCGCGCATTCGCCAGCTTCCCTTTGCAGCAGAGCGTATAATGTACAGTAGCGCGAACCAGCCCATATTTCTTAGTTCACTAAAACTTGCAACAAAACAATATACGTGAATTTAGCTGGCGCGCGCAGTGTCGCGCATGAAGTCTCGCGCGCGGCCCAGGCAGCAGGAGGCGCGGCATGTGGTGACGCAGCCAGGCGGCGGGAACAGGACTGGTCTGAATGGAGGAAGCAGGCAGGCTGCGACACCAGGGACTTCAACGCAAGCGAGGGGTGACCTGGTCAGCTATAAAATGAGCAACCAGCAGTTCGCCGGGTTGGTGAGTGATGCTATTGATGTATCTGATGGAAATAAAGCTATATTACTGTGTAGAAGTGCGGCGTGTGAGGACATTGCATGGCTCCAAATGTAACAGACACGTCCATAGCTTTTAGGTGGCTGTATCCCAAATACAAAGTGCGTCACTATTGCTCTGACATCATCTGGGTGCTGGAAGGCCCCATGTGTGCAGGTCTGGGCTTAGTGTTTACGGAAATGGTGTTTTGCAGCACATCCCACTGCAGTATGGCCGCAGGCTGACTGATCACTGCTTCACACAATTGTCCAATGCAGTATAAGTTGTATTGTTACTATACACATAATATTGTGCATTTTATTGGTAACGTGGACCTTCATAATACAGCACCTATACTATAATGAGTGGCACATATCACTGTATTTGTCATTACATCTATTTGCTGTCAGCTGCAATATTTTGATACATATTATATTAGGGCACCTGTGTAAAGATAATGCTACAATTCTGCTGGACACAAACATGAATAGTGCAGTATATAATAATAAACTATTGAGCAAATGTTATATTTAAAGGACAATGCAATATGCTTTCCTTGTTGCATGTGATAAATTAGCAAATGCCCTCTATTTCAGAGTGAGTTTCATTTTTTGACAATGAAGGTCCTGGAGCAGAATTGCTTTATACTTGTTCTTGGGGAGGGCTTGTCTGTTGTGCAGAAAGATAACTTTATACATGTCTTACATGCTCTATTAACTCGGTCATTTTATGTAAGTTTGAACAAGTTTTACTTAATCATTTTCATGGGAGGGGGGAGCTTTTTGTGTACTATGTCCTTCTTTTTTTTGTTAAAGTGACAGGCAATACTTTTGCCTTGAAAATGTGAGAGTTTCATCTCTCAATAGCTTGTGATGAGAAATATTTGGCAAATAAAAATCCATCACTGTATACTGAATCTCTTATTTGTCATCTCCAAACGTCAGAAAAATGTGCTAATGATTTACACAGACATTGTGTGTGTGTATATGTGTGTGTGTGTATATGTGTGTATGTATATATGTATATATATATATATATATATATTACACACTAGCGACTTGCCTGTCAAAAATGACGGCAATAAAATTTGAAGCCATGGCATTGCTGTTTGCCACACAATGTAAGGCTTTTGCTCCTCTGTGGACCTTTGGCGCTCATTGCGAGCCTCTCCCCTCGTGTACTTCAAGTTTCCTGCTTTGCAACAATCACCTTTGGCGCTCATCGCAATTTTTTTTTTTTACAGTGAATTAATCAACTAATATGAATTAATATACTTTATCTATTTATATTTAATATGCAGCAATCGATATCCTGAGGAGCTAACAATCTCTTTGGATTTTCCTGCATCAGAAAATGTGGACTGTTGATCACCTGAGGAGAAAGTGTCAACAAGGTGCCAAGTGTGCAGTGTAAATAGGCAGCGTGCGCAAGGCCAAACCGTTTGTGTAGGCGGGTAAAGCAGCATTTTAGAATCGTAATGTTAGTGTTTTGAAAAATGGCGGCTTTTTTCTATGTGTTACTTGGCTAGCGAGCATTTTCTGTCCGTTGTAATGATATAATGTGTATCTCCTATGTTCCTGGCTAACTTGTACGTGCCAGGCTGTGATTTACGCGCCTCTGTCTCCTTTTAGCCCCGTTTAAAATAAATAAATAAATTCGGCCACCATTTTTTCTCTCGCTCTGCCAATTTTTCGAGTGCTGAAACTCTGCGAATTCGTCTTAAATTCTCGTGCAACCTCACTTCCTGGCACCCCCCCCCCCCCTCATGCTGTGTGTGAGTGTTTTTTAGTTTTTTTTTATTATTTTTTTCATGTTTTTCGATTTCCACGGTTCGGCCGTAAAATATTTTTGCAAGGTAGTTTTTTTTAGCCCCCAAGCTTCCAAGGTCATTCTTGACTAACTCATATGTGCCTGGCGTTGATTGGCTTGCAGGCGAAATCCCATGTGTTTCAATGCCGTAACTGCTCGCCTCGCAGGACGCTGAGCGCCTTTGGTGCTCATCGCTTAAGGGCTCCGGGCTCGGAAGGCTTCTATGTGTTAACGGCTCGCCTCGCAAGCATGACAATGAATCACAATTTGTCAACTATTATATGATATATATATATATATATATATATATATATATATATATATATATATATATATATATATATAATATAATATAATAACCATTTTTTGATTATTTTTTTCCCCTCACAAGTAGTAATACAGTAGACTCTCAACATTCGTGTCTTTGACATTTGCAGATTCCCTATTAATTTTTTTTTTCTGTGCTCTATTGCTTTATTTATTTATTCTATTTTCTAGCGAGATTTGCATAGAGGACTCGGATATCTGTATAAGATGGATCCAAAACGTGCTCCTAATGGTTCTAAGAGAAGAAAGTGAAAACTTTACAAGAAAAGAAAAGTGGAAATGTTGGATATGCTAAGTAAAGCAAAGTCTATTGCTGAGGTTGCCCGTCATTATAGCATTAATGAATCTACTGTCAGATTTTATATATATATATATATATATATATATATATATATATATATATATATATATATATATATATATATAATTTAAAATTACACACACGACAGCTCGTCGCTTTATTATGAATACGTTTGTCCAATAAAAAAGGTATCACTATTCATTGCAATAGTCTGATTATTCAACTGGATTACTGGACATTCACGGCTACCTCACTCTTTATATATATATATATATATATATATATATATATATATATATATATATATATATAAACGTTTGTAAGTCCAAATTTGTTCTGCTGCAGAAGTTGCTACACCAGCGGGGGTGCAAACTTTGCATCAAGTGCGAGATCCACATGTCTCCCGCGCAGAAAGCACAGTTTTTCGGTGGGTGCAGAACTGCTATAAAAAATATATTCCAGTAGATTCCAACCTTATAAAAGAAAAGGTCATGTCTTTATACACTTCTATAAAAGGAAAGAAGTGGTGATGGTTCTAGCTCTACAGAGTTTCATGCTAGCATAGGGAAGTTTCATAATTTCAGAAAAAGAGTAGGCCTATGTAATGTAAAGATTAAAGGAGAAAAAGCATCTGCTGAACAAGAGGCAGCAAAATAATTTCCTGACACCTTAATGAAAATTATTTAAGAGAAGGGTTATGCACCTGAGCATGTGTTAAACGCTGACGAAACAGCACTCTTTTGAAAAAATATGTTCATCAGTAAAGAGGAAAGCCGAGCACCAGGCTTTAAGGCAGGCTGGGATAGACTTGCCATTTTACTCTGTGCAGATGCATCTGGATTTATAATAAAGCCTACCATCACCTTCAAATATGCAAATCCTTGTGCGCTGAAGGGAAAAGATAAATCTCAGCTCCCAGTTTTTTTGGATGAGCAACAAAAAGCTTGGACCACAAGAACACTTTCCTTGATTGGTTTACAAAAAGTGTTTCGTTGTGGAGGTCAGAAAATACTTTGCCAGTAAACAAATGGTGTTAGTTTTTGTTCTTACTAGATAATGCCCCAGGACACTCGGATGTTACAGAGTTCAAAACTGATGGTGTGGAGGTCCTCTACATGCCCCCCAATACAACATCCACAAATCAGCCACTTGATCAGGGTGTGATACAAGCATTTAAGGCCTACAATACAATTGAGAGGATTGTACAGGCTACCGAACAAGATCCTGCTGTAGAAAATGTTATAAAGATCTGGAAGGATTACACTATGGTCAATGCCATTAGTGTCGTTGAGAGAGCCGTGAAAGCTGTTACAGCAGAAACCGTCAACGCATGTTGGAACAACCTTTGGCCACGATGCGTACACCAGCACAAGTCCATGTCTGAGCCAATCCAAGAGATCTTGAGAGATACTGTGGAGTTGGCAAGGAAGGTGGATGGCTTTCACAATATGGAAATCCAAGAAATTGAAGAAATGATTGACAGCGGATCCGCTGCATTGACAGAGGATGACCTAATGGAGCTGACTTCCTGAGGCAGAAGATGCAGAAGTGCAGGTCAAGTTTACCTTGACTAACATAGCAGAGGGGTTACGTATGGTCAAATCTGCAATGGACTATTTCCAAGACATCGACCCATGCTTGGTACGCTCCTTGCATGTAAAATAATTGGTAGATGAGGTTGTGTTAACATACACCAACATTTTTGATGAGAAGCGAAAACGGCAAACCGAGATACCAAAGTATTTCAAGAAGAAAAGACCAAGTGCTGTTTCCTCTTCCACTCCTCCTTCCTCTGCTGCACCTGAGGCACACGGCTCTTCTATGCCCACTGTACCCCTACAAGTCCCTGGATGCAGACTCTGATGATCTTCCAATGCTGGACTAAATACAATAAACATGTTTTGCTGTTCTGTTAGTAGGCAACAAACTGTTGCAAGTTTCATATTGACAAACGGAGCGAAAGAGAATTAACCATTTCATGCTGCACTCATGTTTGACGTGAAAAAAAAAATCTAATGAAAGAATCCTAAAGTATTCTAGAAATTGTTATATGGTACAGTCTGTGAATACAGTACTTTGTACAGTATACTGTAAACCGAACAAATAATATAAATGAAATTGTAATCCGAACATGGACTCCTTTCCAATATACAGTAAAGGTGTATATACAAAAAGGTGCTCTGATTTACCATACTCCATGTGACTATTTTATTGGTTTTAGGTCACTTTGTGTATTTACATTTGCCTTTATATTTTAGAGGACATGTTGTGATTTTAATTAAATTTTCCTTTTTTTTTTTTTTTGCACTATTAACAGTACTGTACCAATCTCTAGAATTAGGTGAATAAAACTTATATTTTAGGATTATTACATTTACTAGTTCACTTTCCCAATATATAATGAGAGCACCATATACTGGTTACTGTAATTATTTTTCTCCCTGGTTATGTCTCTAATTTTAAAATAGCTATTCTACATAATTTAAGCCTGGTTTCAGTTATTCACGTTTTTCCCCGCATTCGCGGATATGCTGCGAACGTAACCCCTGTGAATGTCGAGGTCTGCCTGTATGTACCTCTTGCAAGAAACAATTACTTAAAAGTTATATCTGTTTTTATATGACATTTTAAATAAAAAGCATTTGAATAATCCACCGGGAATTGCTATAGCATAATGTGAACAGTTACATTGTTTATGCTCCCTGCATTTTTTACCAGCCATGCGGCATGATAGTGTAGATGGGTGGGTATATAGTTATACAATGTGAGTTTAGCTACTCCAAGCTTTACAGCGCTTCAAATTAGGTGAGTGGAGCGCCCTTCTATATCAGACTGGGGTGAACACTGAGTTAGGAGATCATGGCCTCCTATTCCTGTTCCAGTATGTAAACGTTTGTCCAATTAAATTATTGTATCCCTTGTATTCCCAATACTTATAGCTACGGGATACGTTGCTGCTTTAAAAATAAATAAGAATGTCTTCCTATATATGTTCTTCTATAACTGTTTCTCCATCAGTAGACAGTAAAACAGAGCTTATAAGCACATCTTATTAAAATTTATATACACAGAAATGTTATATATCTAGTAAAATCCAGAAATTCCATATCCCGTAATTGGGAGGTATACACAATGATTTCATTTGCAAAATATAAATGTGTTTCAATCTTCAGAAAATGCAAATCTCTGTTTATAAATGTTGAGGTATTTAAATGGCCAGGGTATGCATTTCCTTTTAATTCACAGTTTATTAACATCAAGACTATACATGCAAATGGCAGCGAAGAAAATCTTAAACCAGAAAATATAATCTAAAAACCTGTTACCTCATTAATAGCCACTGCTATACCCTAAACATCTCTCCCATTGCCCTGAGCACTTAAAGGAAGTGAAAGATTTCAGCTGAGATAGTAATGATACTAAGCTTTTTTTTCTTTCTTTCTTTTTTTTTCTTTTCTTTTAATAGGACCGGTTTAAAAATAAATACAGGTCACGATACTGTAATGCTGATGGGTAAGTTTCCACTTTTTGCATGCTCCCTTGGGGTTTTATTTGGAAAATATAAGAGAATGAACTTTCTTGGGATGAATGTCTTTGTAATATTTTTATAAATGCAGCTTTCTTGCAAATTGCAGAATTTAAATGTTTCAACAAATGCAAAATACGTCACCAACGTATGTGATAAAATAGAATGTTTCATATAGAAATTATTACTAAGTTACCGTATTTTTCGCCCTATAAGACGCACCGGCAGATAAGACGCACCTAGTTTTTAGAGGAGGAAAACAAGGAAAAAAAAAACTGAATCAAACACAAATACACTTTACACACAGATACACACCTACATTACACACAAATATATATATATATATATATATATATATATATATATATATATATATGACACACATACATACATATACATACACACATAAATATACATATATATATATATATATATATATATATATATATAGATACATATACATACACACATAAATATACATATACATACACATACATACATATACATACACACACACACACACACATACATGCACACATACACATACATACATACATATACTGCAGCATTTGGGAGCCCTTGACCCTCCCTGACCCTCCTGATCCTCACCTTTCTTCTGATCTCTGCCATCTTGATCTCACCCCAGCGCTTCCTACCAGCACTCCCCGTGTACTGCAGCGTTGCGTGTGTGACGTCACTAGGACGCACCGGCCGACGCGATGCTGGTAGGAAGCGCTGGGGTGAGATCAAGAGGACATAGGCAGTTTGAAAAGGTATATTCGCCGTATAAGACGCACCAACTTTCCTCCCCCAGTTTTGGGGAAGAAAAAGTGCGTCTTATACGGCGAAAAATACGGTAGGTAGGTAGTTAGAAAAAAATGTTTACTGAGCGCCAACACATTTGCTATACATTACTTAATAGTTGTAATATCTTCATTGTGATTACCCAACTTTTAGATAGTAAAAATCAGTCTAAGCAACTTCTCAATTTATTGTGAATTTAAAAATGTAGATCTTTGAGTCTTTCTAACAACTTTTACAAACTTCTTAGGTGACAAATTTTACTCTTGTACTATCTAGATGTAAGCGGTACTATGAAGAATACTAAAATATAAATAATTAATGAAAAATTCATATATTGTAAAGTTCAGAGCAATGGGCATTGGGGAATAAAATATAATTTGTATTTGTTGTTAACTTTCATTTTAAGATATAAGTGCTCAGATTTAAGTAGGCTTGGACAATTGCAGTGGAAAGCTCACAAGCTTAAATATTTATAATTTGGTGTGAGCAGCAATTAATTTTTTAAATTGAGATTGCAAAATTAATTGTGGGCTGTTATAGGTCCATAGCATTCCCTTTCCTGCATATTTACTGCATAGCTTTAACGACCAATTCTGAGCACTTCCTACCAGTATTTGAAAAACATAGGAAGAGCATCAGTCATGAGACTGCGGCAGAGCTTTATTTCCAGGTAGCTATAAGGGTTAGATATCCCGGATCTCAAGAGAACTTTTTTTTTTTTCATCAAATCTGTGATCTAGTAGCTGAAAAACATAATATAGCACCAGGCAAAACCATGCCCTCTGTGGTTACATTTGTAATGCCTATTAAAAATGTAATTGTGGTAAAAAACGATGTGTATGTGTTTACATTATTTCTTTACCACATATTTAAGTATAAATTGGTATAACCCAAAATTTGCTGCAATAGTGTTATCTATCCATTCATTCTTTCCCTTTTCAGGTTACCAGAAATACCTGAGCTACAACCTGGTCAAAATGTTATGTCTGCTATTAATGATTATTTTCAAGATGCAGGTAAGAGGAGTTTTGCTTAATTAGTAATTTTACTTAGCTTGTTGTATGGTTTCCAAATAGAATTTTAAGTATTTTTTTCTTTTGTATACCTGAAATATAACAAAAATGGTATATCGACCACACAAACACACTTCATTTGACACTATTAAAATGTACAGATGAACACCTGCTCAAGTTTGCTTAGAACCTAGTGCATAAAGGGCACATGACCGCCTTTTTGTACTTAACTCTCTGCGTTATGTCCCTGCATATTCATAAAGCTACGTGTGGCAAAATAAAACAAAATATAGTCCTAAAATCCCCCACTGTATGTGTGTTTATAATATATAACACGCGCACACACAAACCTTGATTAAAAGTTAGATTTATATCTATATGTTTTTCAGCAGATAGACCACATGCACTTTTTAAAAGATAGGCAAACAGATTTAATAGCAATTTCACTTAAAGAGCCACTGTTCGGAACATGTGAGTCTAGCGAAGAACATAAGGTGGGAAAATGGGCACCAAACTAGCTATTATTTGGAAAAACAAGTGTGCGCAGTGTAAACTTCTTTGCAAGAGAAATATTTTCAGTTACCATTCAATGGTCTGTTTTTGAGCATATGTAGGGTAAGGGGTGGGTATCAAATATGACAAACTGGACTTTAGTTCACACTTCAGTTAAATAGTAATTTAGGATGAAAAAAGACTTTAGTCCATCAAGTTCAACCTTTTTAAATCTCCTCCGAACTGCAATACGCAGATTTGTTGTTAATTGATCCAGAGGTAGGCAAACAGAAAAAAAAAATACAGTGAACCTTTGCCAATTGTCTCAACAGGGAAAAAAATATAACATTCCTTCCTGACCCCAGATACTGGCGATCGGATTCGTCCCTGGATCAATACTCCCTCTCTATTTATCCAGGATAGCCCTTAATGCCCTTTTTATTTAAAAATATATCCAATCCCTTTTTAAAGTTATCTATCAAATCCACTGTCACTACCTCCTTTGGTAGAGAATTCCACAGATTAACCACCCTTACTGTGAAGAACCCTTTTCTTTCTTTAAGGTGAAATCTTTTTACTTCTAATCTCAAAGGATGTCCCCATGTCAGTTGAAAACCTCTTGGCACAAAAAGTTCCCTTGACAAAGCCTTGTATTGACTCAGGATTACCTTATATAAATATATCCAATCTCCTCTTAGACGCCTTTTTTCTAGAGTTTAATTTCGTTAGTCTTTCTTCATAACTTAGACCCTCCATTCCCTTTATTAGCTTTGTTGCCCTTCTCTATACATTTTCCAGCTCTAAAATGTTCTTTTTTATGTAGTGGTGCCCAAAATTGTACTCCATATTCCAAATGAGGGCGTACTAGGGATTTGTATTGTGGGGGAATTATACAGTATTTACTTCCCTTGCTTCTATACCCTTCTTAATACAGGCTAATATTTGACTTGCCTTTGCAGATGTTGCTTGGCATTGAGCACTGTTACCTAGGCGGTTGTTCACAAGTACTCCCAAATCCCTTTCAATATCTGATACCCCTATATTTGCTCCATTAAGATTATAAATTGCATGGCTTTTTTTTCCTTTCCAGATGCATAACTTTTACATTTATTCGTATTAAATCTCATCTCCCATTTAGATGCCCTTGTAATTCTATGTAAATCCATTTGGAGGGAAAACACATTATTATCTGATTTAATTACCTTGCACAACTTCGTGTCATCAACGAAAATGGAGACACTACTTTCCAGTCCCACCTCTTTATTAATAAATATGTTAAAAAGGAGAGGACCTAATACTGAATCCTGAGGAACCCCACTTACCACATTAGTCCAATCGGAGTATGTTCCATTTACAATAACCCTTTGTTTCCTGTATTTTAGGCAGCTCTCAATCCATGAGCAAATATTTATGGCAATTCCTGTATCCCTTAGTTTGCTCAATAGTCTCCCATGTGGCACTGGACCAAAAGCCTTTGCAAAATCCAAATAGACTACATCCACTGAGTTGCCTTGATCCAAGTTCCTACTAACCTCCTCATAGAAACTAAATAGGTTTGTTTGACATGACCTATCCTTCATAACATAAATCCATGTTGACTCCTACTTTATAATCCCGTTTGAATAGACATATTGCTGTATATTATCCCTTATTAACCCTTTTAAAAGCTTTCCCACTACCGAAGTGAGACTCACTGGTCTATAATTCCCAGGATTTGCTCTTGCTCCCTTTCTCCAGTAATCTGGTAGAGACCCTGTGTTGAGTGAATCCTAAAAAATTAGATATAATGGTTTTTAATTTTTTCCAACCTCTTTTGGATTTCTTCCTGCGTTAACCAGTTATTTGGTGAAGGTAGTGTAGCCCCATTATGTTGCAGTGACCCAACCACTGGTACCTCCCTTGTGTATACTGAAGAAAATAACCCATTTAGCTATCTGCCTTTTCCTGGTCACTAATTTTCAGATGGCCTGTGTCACATTGTAATGCTCCTATAGCTTCCTTCCTGGCCTTCTTCCCATTAATATATTACAAAAAATATTTTTGGGTTAGTCTTACTTTCCTTTGCAACTGACTTTTCATTTTCTATTTTAGCCAGTCTAACAGCCATTTTGCAAGCCTTGTTGATTTCCCTGTACTTGTGTAATTCAGTCTCTGTCCCTGTCCCTTCTTGTTTGTATAATTTAAACGCTTGTTTTTTACTCCTCATCTTCATCTTTAATTCATTGCTAAGCCACATTGGATGTGATTTACTCCTTCTACTTTTATTTCCACATGGTATATGGTGATCAGTATGTTTATTTAGTAAGGATATGAACGTTGTCCATTTATGTTCAGTATTTTTACCTGTCCGTTCTCTGTCCCAGTCTATACGTTGTATCACTGCCCTTAGACTGTTAAAATCTGCCCTTTTTAAAATTAAGAGTTTTTGTTAGCCTCTTACAGTTATGTTTTTTTAATTCAAGCTCAAATTAGATTCTCAGTAAATAATCAAAACTCTCTCCCCCTTCCTCCACTACTCCTATAGAAATGCAAACGCCCTTAGGATTTTCTCTCTTTACACTCACGGCTTACACTGCCGTTGGGTTGTTCATATTTTGCACAGTTAACAAACATAAAGATTTTCCTAACCTGCAGTGGTCTTTGCATATATAGAATCTTAGAGGAGCGTTTCATTTGTACCACTTTAAAGAACATCAAGAAAAATATGGCACTACACATTGCCATATGCTTTGAAGCTAAAGAAAGTTAAAGTTCTGTCATGTCCTTGTTGTGGGTGGGGTGAGATGTTCAATCAAATTGTGCCTAAACTTAAAAAGCAAGCTTTTTTTTTTTCTGATTGCATGCTTTTGTGATGCAGGTCTTTGTGAATTTATTACAGATATGCTTTATGCAGTCATAGGGTGCATTAACCATTTGCCTTTTTACTCAATAGATTGTGATCTAGAGGAGTCTTCTCAGGTTAGCTGGTCAACTCCTGTAAACGAAATTTCAAGCAAACTTATTAAGCATCCACAAAGCAATCGCGTAAGTACAATATGTGAGTGTTTAGATTTCAGTTTATGTCTCATATCCATGTGGCTATTTGAATTTTATTTACATATACTTAATATGTACATATGTTTGCCTTTAATATTTAAATACAACAGGTACAATTTTAATGGATATATATATATATATATATATATATATATATTAGTTGTGAGCAAGCAGGTTGTTGCTAACGCTGCGGGCTCGCATAGCGAGCCTGGGGCCCTCTCGAAGCAACTGCGGACCTTGCAAAATTTACGGACATACGAGACGCAGGAATTAGAAAAAAAAACATTAAGACCTCGCAAAAATACGACCTTACCACCTGAAACCCGCTCACATGAAAACATTAAGATCACAAGAAATACACACAAGACATACATAAAAAATAAGCTTACCCACAGCAAGGGGGGCACCCAGGACCTCAGAAAGTGAAGTAACACCTCAATTTAAGTCGAAATACAACAGTTTAGACACCCGAAAATCCCCTAAGCGAGAGACAAAATGGCCGCAGAGGAAAACAAGGCTGCAGGACCCTAAAACGCAAAACCCCACCAAACACATACAGATTTTCCGAAAAAGACGGGCGAGTTCCAAGACCAAGGACGCCAAATCGTCCACAGCCGCGTACCACACATTAGGCGCCATTTTACAACACTAACTTATACAATGCGGAAGTACACAGCTACCCTGATGGATTTTCCTTGCGCACACTATTTACACTGCACATATTGCTGACATTCACACAGCAGCTCCACAGCCCTGAAAACACACATTGTATGCTGCAGCAACATCAAAACAGATTGCCAGCTCTTCTGCACAATGCTTCCCGCATATATTACTTCAAAATAGGTAAAGTATATCCATGTATTATATTATTAATTATTTCATTAGCATACAAAAAAATAATAAAACAATGCTCATAGCACACAACCAACCAACATCCTCGCAATGAGCGCCAAAGGTGCTCAGCGCGAGGCTCGCAATCTGTGGAACACCAACAAAAAGAATCTGTGCCCCAGCGGCTAATCAAGTTATCAAGACCATGATCTCTCATTAACACAAGATTAGAATCTTGAATTGGTTTGTGCATCTGAAAATCTCACTGAAGGCGAAGTATTGCAAACTTCAATGTTCGTTTACTGTAAGAAAATGCAATTTTTATTCATAACATTTTGAACTATAAAATACTTGTTATAACCAATAGTTTCACATTAAACCATGTTTGGAATATCTGCTTTGTTGCTTTAATAAATTGACTATTAGAGAAGCTAAGTATATTATCATTAAAGGTGCAACTTAAATGTAAAACTACTTCATAATCTATAATTGTATAATACACTGTTTGCTATGATATGCTGATTAAGTTGTGAACTGTGTGTATGGTACATTGTAATGTCTTTTGTAAATCGTTTTCTGCATATTTGCATATATAATACAGGCCAGTAAAATTGCTTCAGTTGTGTTGCAGGTAAGTTATAATGCACAATATGTAAGACCTTAATTTATACTCCTTAATTTTTTTTTTTTTTTGTAGAACATATATGCAAGTTATATATTGGATTGTTTTCACTTTTGTCTTTCTAGAGATCTGCATCCAGTCCCTTCTTAATCGGTTCCAAAAAAGACCCATCTTTTCAAATTGCTCAAGCACCGAACATTTCAAATTCTATAAACTTATTGCTCAGTACAGGTTGGTATTTCTGTGCAAACGTCTGCTACTGAAACCTATTTTCCTTTCTCAGTTGTTTTTTTCAGTTCTTAAATTCTATACTGTTTCTTTGATCTCATAAATACAGTATGTCAAAAACCACATATCAAGATCCATTTGCTAACTAATTACAATATTGTTTTGGAGATGCAAACACACCTACACGCTGAAGCTTAAGTGATCCTTTTCTTTTTTAAAGTACCTTTTTTATTTTAAATCTCCACTATAACTGGGACCAATCTCATAGTTACATAGTAATTAAGGTTGAAAAAAGACTTTCAGTCCATCAAGTTCAACCTGTTAAGATCTCTTCTGATCTGCAATATGCGGATTAGTTATTAATAAATTAGTTGTTAAATAATTATTAATAGTATAGTATTGGAGGATGAATATAGAGTTAGTCCATCAAGTTCAACCTTTTTAGATCTCTATTGATCTTTTTAATATGTGGACTATTTATTATTAATTGTTAATTGATCCAGAGGAAGGCATCAGAAAAAAAAAATACCATTGAAACTTTGCCAATTGTCTCATAAGGGCAAAAAATGCAAAATTCCTTCCGACCCAAGAAACTGGCGATCACATTTCTCCCTGGATCAATATTCCTTCGCTGGTTATCTAGGATAGCCTTGAATGCCCTCTTTATTCAAAAATATATCTAACCCCTTTGTTGTCTATCGAATTCACCTTAAACAAAGAAAAGGGTTCTTCACACTTAGGGTGGTTAAACTGTGGAATTCTCTACCAAAGGAGGTGGTGACAGCGAATTCGATAGACAACAGTCACCACCTCCTTTGGTAGAGAATTCCACAGTTTAACCACCACTGTGAAGAACTATTTTCTTTATCAAGAACTGTATTTGTATGCAGGATATAATTTGTTTGTAAAGTCACTGTTCATCAACTCTCCCAGAGAGAACAGTGCAAATATTGAACATTCAGTAAGCCAAGAAGTGTTTAAGGAGATAAAGGTGCTGCAAAAACTATTGATCATAATATAGTAATGGTAATATATGTGAAGAAATATTAGTTACCTTGAATTGTTGGTGTTTACTACAGATGCAATGTGTGTGCACATGAACACCTCTAATATAGGACTGCATGACTTATTCTTGTAGACTGGAGCAGATTGTGTGCTAGATTTACTATTGTCTCTAATATAATTGCTGGTAGGAACATCATTACCATTAATCCTTTGAATGAACTTTGAGATTATATGCATTGGGCAGAGCTACTGCACCAGGAACACATATAACCTAACAGACTGGAGAGGAAATGGTGTCAAATGACCCGACTGACAGAGAGCAGATCTTTGATGTCAAAATCTGTTTCAGCAGCATGGAAAACCTACTTATCCACAGCAGGATTGGTAATTTGCCACACATTTTCATTTGGTTACTGACTCCTTAGAAATTTAGGACAAAGACGTGTATGTACTTGCAACTGTTATCCGATAATGCACTTGTTAACGTGACATTTCGGATTTTAGGCGATGGTATAATTTGAAACTAGAAGATCATTACCAATAATTACTGGTTAACCACCTGGGGCATTTGGGTCAATTGTCTTCAGTGCAAGTCATCTGCAGAACAAGGGACAAGGAATGCTCAGACCCAGGGAGTTTTGTTCTGCAGATGTAGCATGTTGTTTCCCATTGATATCAAAACATAAGCATCATTGTATTAGATTAGTTTGATTTCGTTTTTGAAAGCATTAAGAACTGGCTATACATTGTACTATCTGTTGTTGTCCACAGTAAATCTTTTCTGAAATATTTAGAATTGATTTTGCGACTCCTGGATACTAATATGCCGCTCAAAGTGCCTGGAAAGGGCAGGAAAGGGGTCTGCAAGATAATTATTGCAGGTCTTTACTTTAGCCACTACAGAGTCAGACAAGCAGATTGTAATCAGAATTAGCACATAAAAACATGTTTGAGCCACTCCATTGCGTATAAATACAGCAACAACAAGATTTTTTTATCAAGGACTGATTCACTTTAAAAAAGAAAAAAAAAATGAACTACACAATATGTAGCCAGTTTTTATACTCTTTAAGAATAACCTGAACAAAAAACAACAACTTTATGTTGGGGATGCAGAGTCCATTTAAGTTAGGTCAGCACCTTTTTGTCTCTGTTCCTGTGCCTAGTTTGTGAAATCCTCAGGAATTTCACAAACTAAAACCGTACATGTTACAGCAGCACAATTCCATTTTAAATGATTAAAAATAGAGGCTGTAATCTTTATTTTTTTTTTTTCTACATTCTGAGAACATCATGCCTGTTTTCTACTGTAGCTCTTCATAAGAGTACTTTAAATATAGTCCGCAGTGGTCCTTAAAATCTAATTGTATCTTATCTAGATATCACTAAGTCTAATAACAATAAAGGGCCATTGTAAGCACTTTTCAATGTAAATATATTTTTAGATCACTGTTCGTTATTATTAAAAATGCATGTGCAGAGAGGACAGAAAATGTTGTATTGTTTAGAAAGCAAACCATTCATTGCATTGATTATACAGTCCAGACAACTTGGTTTGCTCCTGGTTATCTGGCTTGCCTAATTAATGTAATCAATGATGAATTGTTTGTCTTGTAAATAATATTGCCCAGGGCATGGTGGGAGATGGAGTGCAGCAGCGGTCTTCTCGTATATTTTTGTTAAAAACATTTTTTGTTGTTAACTAACTCGAAAAATGCTTACTCTGGAGAGCTCCCCGCATTTAGCAATTTTTATTCTTATTCTCTTGCACAATTTTTTTTTTTTAAGATCAACAAGCCCTGTGTCCAGTGGCATAGTTTATATTTCAGTCTCAATCAGGGACTTACAAAGAGGTCAGAGCCAGCAAAGGAGAATTTAAGGTATCCTCTCTAAAGGGCCAGCCCCAGAGGAACTGCACTGCTCGTTATCCCCCGCTCATAGAGGATAATTCACAGAATTGGACGATCTGAATGCCACACAGAACAAGTACTCACCTGCCCACATAGTTACATGGGGCCTCATTCTATTATCGGCTGTAAATCGGCCGTAAGGCTGCGATTCCTTGCGGGGGTTCTGTTAACTCGCGATTCTATTATACGGCCCCTCAAGGATCTCCCCTTACGGCCGGCCGCATATCTTGGAACCGGCCGTAAGCTCAGAAATCTAAAAACGCAAAAATAAATTCAAGCCTGCACTGTACAGCTCTGCAAATGCTAGGGATCATATTGGGGGACATGAGGATTAAAAGTAACCCACTCTCAAGCTTGCACATCAGCCCAAACCCGAGTTCAAATTAACTGTTTATTTTCCGGCTGCGGCGTGGGCGGGTCTGAAGTGCTCCAAGCACTCTGGACTTTTTACATAGATATTTTACAGATATTAAAAATAAAATATTTTACGGATTTGAGTATAGGATAATTATGTGCTATTTTTTCTAACACCTAAAATCCCTTTATAGTCTTCTCAAAGTGCAGGATGGCTTTATTTGGGCTATTTTATGTGCTTAATTGGTGCTAGCGGGACCTCTTTCCTGCAAGTAAGCTGCGGCTCGTTTTTAGCCTTGCAGAGAGGGTTCCCGGAGCAATTGAATTGCAAATAGGAATTTCTTACGGCCGAAACTCTTGCGGCCGTTTTAGATCAAAGGCTTTCCTCCGGCGCGAGCAGCCGCAAGAGATAGCAAGGCACCGGCCGCAAGCCTAGAATAGCCGAATAGCTTGCGGCCCCGCAACGGCTGCGGCCGCTAATAGAATGAGGCCCATAGTAATTAAGGTTGAAAAAAGACTTTCAGTCCATCAAGTTCAACCTTTTAAGATCTGGTCTGATCTGCAATAGGAGGATTAGTTATTAATTAATTAACAATAAAGTTTGCAATAAAACACTTAAGTTTAGCGCAGCAAACGAAGCAGTTGTAACTAAATAAGTTTTCAAATGGTGCATGTTTTGAGTATATTTGTTCAATCAATGAGTTTCGTTTTTTTACATTTTTGATTGAGCATTCTTCATATTTTGCAGTTTTTGCTTGGTGTGGCTCATTTCATTTTTCAATTTCTCCACCAGGGACTATGTTGCAAAATAGGTTCCTCATGAGTGGTTTAAGCAATATATTTTTTTCTTATTTCTAATTTGTGCTGTTTTTTTTTAGAACGCCTACAACACTGTAAAGCTGTAAAGGATGCCTTCCCAAATCCCGGGAATACAACAAATCGGAAAAGTGTTTTGATACATGGATCTAGCAAGGCTAATCCTAATTTTTTAAGTAGTTCTGAGGAAGAGGAGCAAAGCTATGGAGGTTTGGTCAACAGCAAGGCTGCACTTGCTAAATCACTTTTACTACAGCCTGTTTATTCAAGTCCTAAATCTTCTACACATCAAAGGTAAGAATGTCATAGATCACACGGAAACTGGAATCCTTACCGGGCAATTTCAGTATAAACATTTGCAAAAAAATAATATTTAAAGCTCCACACTCCAAATTTTATCCAGCAGATCACCACACATACAAAATAATGTGTGCTAAGACCATTTAATATAGGCTTTATAAGAGAGACTTGTCTAAAAATGTATCTTGATTCATAGATTGCTGCCTGCTTACCCTCTCCGACCTCTGAGTAGGTGATCCAGATGACAAGATAAGTGACCATGTTTCTTGAGTGAAAAATGATTATGCATGCAGACATGCTCAGTTGCAGCAGCAGGGTTAGCATGCTAGACATATGATCTCATATTGTTTAAAACAAACTTCTAGCCCTCTGACTAATTTTATCTTTTATAGGTTCACACTGTTAACTGTTGATAGTCCTACAAAGTTTCAACCTTGTATGACAGCCTGTGTTTTTTTTTTAATGAAAACATTTCTGTTGTACACCTAAACAGACATTCTCAGTCCTATGCCTGTAGTTGTTTGGTGGTCAAAAATTGTCTGCTAGGGAAACCTTTTTTAAACTAAATGTGGCATTCTCTTTATGCAGATAAATAATTTATTACAAAACCATATTCTACCGGGTTTGTTCACATGAAAAAGTTTTATGTAATATAATACCATATATATTTATATTTCACATGGCCACTCAGCTTGTCATCTGGAACACCTACCCAGGGAGGAGGGGCAGCGTGAGCGGTCTTTGCATCAAAGAAACTTTAAATATTGTTTTCTTATAAAGCCTTAAAATGGTTAAAATTTGGTGTGGCGTTTAAAGGACTGGTCCATTACCATATAATGCCAATGGTGGTCAAATGTAGCTCATGTAACCTCTTTACCTTTCCAAAAAGTAATCAAACTTCAACCTATAATAGGTTCCTTTTTTTGTAAGAAAAAAAAAAATAGTAGTGAAATAGTGGCATAGGCTTACATTATTTTATTGCACACTACAAACAAGTTACTCTCCACACTCACTTGCTACTCTTCTAATTGCCACACATTCTCCCTGGGTACAGAGAATAATTATCAGGCGTGTGTGTGTATATATATGTGTATGTATGTGTGTGTATATATATCTCCTCTTTTCAGCTGTATATATAAAATATTAATGCCCTTATTACTACATTTTCACACATAATAACTGCATGATTGTGTATTTTTACACACAGATTAAGTTTCAGAGATCGTTTATCTCTGAAAAGGAGTGAGGCTGATGTGAACCGGATGACAAACATGACAAAAAAAGAGGCAATAAAAAGTGTAGAGGACAAATGCCCTCAAACCCAAGCTTCAAATCATTTTTCAGAAACAGACAAACTTTTATTCTCGCCTCTTGTAAAATCGTCACCTGCGAAAACTGCAACCTGTTGGTAGGATTTTTAATTTTCTTTAATGGTTCCCTGTTGTTGAATTGTACAATATACAGCCAATGTGTACTTATAGATTTACATATATTTGAATGAGGAAACCCACAAGCATTTACATAAAAACAATAAATAGAGGTAGACCTTAGAGCCAAATGTAGCTTAGTGTATATCATTGTAAATATAATAATAAAAGAGAGAACTTCAACAAAAGTTTATTTTTTTATTATATATCATTGTAAACCCCAAATGTAAGGCCATTCTAGCCTCTATGAAGCCTGAGCAAATATCAACTTTCTGAATACTAGACTATAATTATTTTCATTGCCAGGTGCATCTCAAATCACACTTAAAGGGATATTACTAGTTATGTAATATACCTATGCATTTTTTTACTTGTACTGTGCATGTATTTTGTTTTATTAAGAAGTTAATTAAAAGCTCTGTTTTTACTTCTTAAAATCATTTAAATAGTCCCTGCATATGTCTGGCTCTGACTCTGCTGCCCATGCAGATACAGCCTCTGTAGGGCTGAATGCACAGTGCAGTGTCCTGGCTTCTCAGGGACCATGCCTCAGCAGCATGCTTTTTGACACCTGGTCTCTGCTAGGCTAGGACACTACACTGCACATACAGTCCTACAGAGTATGTGCGCATACACTGCAAGAAGCAGACCCTCGATGTGCTCGTTATATAGCCCTTCTACAATTGGGTCAATACAGGAATAATTGCTATACCTGTGAGATGCCACGTATATGTAAGTAGGACTCTTTTTTTATTTTTTTATTATTGCACACATTTTGCCTTTATTCGTAACACAATTGGAACTTAACAGAAGATGAAGCCCTAGTAGGATGACACTCCTACACCTTCAAGTTGTAAGCAGACTAGCAGTCCGCAAAATGTGACACAAGCAGAGTCCTATACGTTTATGATTTAAGATATTTGATAATGTTGTTGTTAGATATTTCATAAGAAGTGACTTTTTTTCTCTCCAAGCTTAAATGGTACTTTTACGTTTACAAGGCTGCAACAACTGGATCATTTTTCTGTCACCTTAATTACAATGTAATTTACTTTTTTGTACTGTGATTTAAAAAAATAAAAATAAAACCGTAGTACTTATACTAAGCTACTCATATATGAAAAATGATAATAAGGAATGTGCAAATGTGTATATACATTTCAAAATCTGCTTATTAATGTGTCATTAGAAAAAATATTTAAGATTCAATAAATGTGCACATATTAATTTGGTTTGTACAGTTAAAAGGTAGCCTCCATGCTTTATTATACTCAACAACTTGTAGAGAATTATGGTGGCTCAGGTATAATAGAAATCAGTTATGTTAAAACTGGGTGCTCCTGAGGATAATTTATATAGTTAAATATAGAGAGAAAGCAGATTCTTGTATAGGGCACACCAGTATTATCAAACCTCAAATGAGAATAGAGTATGAATAAAACATAACTTTTAATCTATAATAAAATAAAACACGTTAAAAATTAGTTTTAGCTCAGGGAGATATTGGAGAAGAAATTGTACTAGGGACTTTTCAAATAACCAAGATTAACTATAATGTTCCCATATTATTGCCTCTTTTTGATATATTATTGCATGAGTAAAGTGATGAGTGCCAATTGCTAAAGTGTATAGATATCCCAAAAAGTGCTTAATGCTGTGCAAAAAAAAATATATATATTGACAACAATCTTTAACTAAGATTGATGTAAATACTGGTTATCAGCTTCTTAAATAAAGTGCTTTTTAAATGAATAGTCTTTGAAAGTGACTATCCTTATGTGCAAATCATGCAGTGATTCAGGAGAAATCTCCTTTGTATTTGGGAGGCCTTTGAATAAATGTTATAGGGAATATTTATCTATGTTCAGCGTGCAGATAGTTGGGCAATTGTGTCCATTTCCAATCTGCACGCTGAACATAGATATGTGCTATGTTTTTTTCATACTCTATTCTCATTTGAGATTTAATAATAGTGGTGTGCCCTATACAAGGATCTGTTTTCTCTCTATATTTAACTTTATTATACTGATACTGATTTTGCTAGTATTGTGGTACTGAAACTAAAATGGTGGAAATACATATCTCTTAGAACAATGCAATTATTCAAGCAATAGAAAAATATTTGTATATGATACAAATTGCATTGTCATGTAAAATCTAGTCTCAAAATCTCAAGTTTCACTGTAATGGGCCTGCACTCATAACTCAAGTAATTTTTCAGTTTATTGATTTTTTAATTTTTTTTATTATATATATATTTTTTTGTTGTAAGAAAATGTGAAGTGAATATAGTTATTTTACAAAGTGTGTTGCATTTCCCTGCAGCCGCATAGTTGCTGCACATTTTGTTGGAAGTCAATGTGTTCCACAATGGTAAAAGATGAGGAGTTCTATTGTATAAACGTTGTTAAACAGCTATTTTTAGGGTAGGATTCCTCACAAAAGATCATCTTTTTTTTCCACTGAAAATTAAAAGGTTGTTTATACAGATCTTGACTAAAGTTTTGAAAGCTGAACCATTACAGTAGACCAATATTTTTTTTTATAAGGAAATTAATTTTGCAATACATTATATATATATATATATACTTTTATTTTTTCTTAATAATAAAGTGAATTAAAAATTGTTTTTAAGGCATTCAGCTGTTGCTATTGAGACACCAGTTCCTGCTGCTACTCCCCTACAACAAGCTGAAGAAGAAGAATTTGTAATGGCTGAAGTAGCTAACTTAAATGTCAAATCATGGAGTTCAAGCTCTAAAAACACCAAGCCACGATCCACAGGATCCATGTTAAAACCTGTTGAGAAATCCCAGCCGGATGCAAAGAGAGCGAGCAACTTAGGAGAACGAGTGGTATCTACATGCGAAGATAGTTCCTCAGAAGAACAATATGCTTTGTCAGAAGCTTCTTCAAAAGTCAGTGCACAAAGAATGAAAAGTAAATCCAAGGCAATCCAAAAGAAAAAGCAACCGGAAACAGAGTCTCCACCCAATGATGATCCTTTTCCTGGACTTATTTCTGTAAACCTTCTCAGCTTGTCACCTGAGCATGATAATGAACCCAATGAAGAAGTGCAAGACCACAAACAACAATATTCTGAAAAAGAAGTTAATTTAAGAAATCTAAGTGATGCAAATAGACATACAATTTCTTCTCCATATAAGTGTTACATGCTTATGAAAGAAGTTGCAAGGAAAGCAACTCTGCAAAAAAATAGCACAAAGGGTAAACTTTTTATTTTTCCTGATCTTATTACTTGTGTGTTGCTGGCAGTCAGGAGTGTGACATCATTGTTCAGTCTACAAAATCAGATCTATAATGACTTCCATTTGAAATCAAGTAATGGATGAATTACTGTATGAAGTAAGATAATATAAATTAGACCAATTAGTTGTTACGTGCGACATAGCAATATGATGGTGGTAAATGGTCTGCTGAATAAATAGTCATTTCTTTAAAATGTAAAACTTAATTGGATGCAAAAAGTACTTCAATAGTTATAGTTGTTATGCAAGACATAAATAATCTCATATAATAAGTTATTTTTATTGTATTTCAGCAGTCAGCCACAGCCCAGCAGTCCAAAATGCATTGCCTGGCCTATCTTTGTCTGTGAGGAAAGCTGGCATAGGGGATGTTTTGTTACATGAATCTGTCAAAAATGCCACTTTTTTAGCCAGTAGTGGTGAGGAAGAAGGAAATGCTGATCTGGTTAACGATGAAGCTTTGCTTTTTGGAGAAGAGAAAGAAAGCGCAGATAAAATAATGGAGAAACCTCGGGAACGAACCTACACGATTGATACTTCAGCTGTACAAGAACCGGCAAGTCCAACAATTAAACTTACTACAAAAAAGAGGTAAGGATACTTTTGCTTTGCTTATTAAATTTAAAAAAATCTTCAATAGCTGTTGGTCTTCTGAGTGGATGTATTGTTTGCGTTACCATCCCAATCTATTTTTGCAGCTTAAAAGGGACTCTGAACTCTTTCATATTGCTTGGCACTACAATGTACAGCAGTAAAAATAGTCAAGAAGCTTGCTAATTTGGTGATATATTTTTTTTCCTTTTTTTTTTTATAATTGTTTTAAATAATGCAGTTTTGGTTTTAAAATCCTCTGTGTTTTCTTACTGTTTGGTGTTCTCTCTAGTTCAGCTGCACTGGCCGATATATTGAGCTTATGGCAAGAAAAGTTGTTCTGGTCTGTTTCTGAAGGGACCATAAATTACGAACGCCCTCTAAATATGTTTGCCTTCTACTGCAATAGTACATTTTCAGCTTTTTCATTTTACATGTCTGTAAGATCAAAGGGAAAGTTTCTATGTTGTAGCAAATAGAGTGGAGCTAATTATTTAGGGTTTAAGAGCCTGCAGAGTTGAGCAAGCTTTGATGGGGAATAGCTGGAGGAATAACTAGATTATATAAACAATTTCAGTGCTCCGTTTGATGTAGAGTCACAATGATACGTTCTGTGTGCCCTTTAATACTAAACTCTGCTGGGAGATGTTTGTTTATTTTTTAATATAATAATAAAATGCTGCTTTACCCGCCTACACAAACGGTTTGGCCTTGCGCACGCAGCCTATTTACACTGCACACTTTGCACATTGCTGACACTTTCTCCTCAGATCACCAACAGTCCAAATGTACATTGTATGCTGCAGGAATAACAATAGCGATTGTTAGCTCTTCAGCATATTGATTCCTGGATATATTCATTACAAATATGTAAAGTACCGTATATACTCGAGGTATAAGCCAAGTTTTTCAGCCCTTTAAGGCAAAATAGGGCCCCCTCGGCCTATACTCGAGTCACTCCCCAGTGTCTCTCTAACCCCCCCGTGTCTCTCTAACCCCCCCGTGTCTCTCTAACCCCCCCGTGTCTCTCTAACCCCCCCGTGTCTCTCTAACCCCCCCGTGTCTCTCTAACCCCCCCATGTCTCTCTAACCCCCATTGTCTCTCTAACCCCCCTTGTCTCTCTAACCCCCCCCGTGTCTCTCTAACCCCCCCCGTGTCTCTCTAACCCCCCCCGTGTCTCTCTAACCCCCCCCCGTGTCTCTCTAACCCCCCCCCGTGTCTCTCTAACATCCCCCCCCCCCCCCGGTGTCTCTCTAACCCCCCCGTGTGTCTCTAACCCCCCCCCCCCCCCCCGTGTGTCTGTGTCTTTTTCCCTCCCCCCTCCGTGTCTCTTTCCCTCCCCCCTCCTCCACCTAAACCCCCCTAAATACCTCCCCCCTCTCCCCTCACTTACCTGCTTGTGTTCCTGCCTCCGCTCCTTGACCCGGCGCGCATGTGACGTCACATGCGTGCCTCGTCATTAGCATATACCGGGTGCCGGTATAGCAAGGCACAGTGATAAGAGAGTGGGACTGTACCCGGATTACAGAGAGACACAGCAGGAAAGTGACTCCATGCTCCAGGTGGCTTGCACACACCACTCCCCCTGGCAGGAGCCGGCACCGCTCCCGAGGTGAGCTCCTCCATATACCCCTCATTGCACCGTGTGTGCGGGGCAGCATTTCACACACTGTGCTCCCACTCAAAACACGCGTGTGAGCACTCCCGCCAGCTCTCATATCATGTCTTGCTCATATCATGCTGAGCGCGAGACGGTGCCTGCACCTGGGACCTAACGGGCGCGAGGAGGCAGAGGGGCGCGAGCCAAGTGTAATCCCTGCAAAGTGGGGGCGTATACCCACTGATCATAAGTAGTAGGTACTTTGTTATGTGGTTATCATGATGTGGAGACAATTCCTCCAGTCAGTCAGGATACCCTGCTATGCACGGCTTCCTCTATTGGGAATATTCATTAACTTAGAATATAATCACACTTTACATCCATGTCCACAACATGTCCCATGTTTGGGAGACACATACAAGTACCAAGCCCTCTATATTAGTTGGACAGTGTCACAAAGGTAAGAAGCTTACAAGAGTCTGAGTGTTGGAGAGCACAATCGGGTAAGTGAGGGGAGAGGGGGGAGGTATTTAGGGGGGTTTAGGTGGAGGAGGGGGGTTGGGGTTGAGGGGGGAGGTTGAGGAGGGGGGTTAAGGATGAGGAGGGTGATAAGGGAGGGGGGAAGAGACACAGGAAAGGGAGAGGGGAGAAGAGACACGGGAGAGAGAGGGGGGACTCAGAGGGCGCAAGAGGGACACAGGGGACAGCACATTTCCCACCCTCGGCTTATACTCGAGTCACTCATTTTACCCAGTATTTTGTGGTAAAACGGGTGCCTCGGCTTATACTCGGGTCGGCTTATACTCGAGTATATACGGTATATTTATTATTTAATTAATTATTATACAAAAATATATTTATATATATAAAAAAAAAGCAGAGGGGAGACTTGCTTTGCTAAAGGCGCTCAACGCGGTGCTGGCAATGAGCGCCGAAGGTGCTCAGACGACCAATAGTACATCAGGGCAGAGGACTAAAAGCCTTATATTATGTGGTAAACAGCATTACCTGCCTTACAATTTTATTGTCGTCATTTTTTGACGGGCAAGTCGCTAGTGTAATATAAAAATAATAATAATAATATTTAGAAACTTCTAAGTTATTACATTTCATTTACAATTATGCTGCTGTCAAATACACCATTTTTTACGTTTAGCAAATAAACTTTCTGTGGTGCTGGAAGAAAGTTTTTATCTACACAATGAAAATATATTAGCTGTAACTGCCAATGCTCTCAGCGTGACTAAAGGGACGATAATTAGTATACAAGAACGCATCCTCATGAGCAGTCAAGAATGGAATAAATATTTTGCCCATTACATTTAGTTACTCAAAAGACCATTGAGAGAAAAAAATGTCTATAGTGGTAATTTTTCATTTTAGTGTTTACCTGACAGGCTCACCTGAGATCGCAGCAATACATATTATTATTCTTCTCATGGGCCAAGTTTCCCTGACAGTACCCTATCCTATGTCAATGGATTTTAATGCTATACATTCAATAATTTCTCTCTTCCACTTCAAAACTATTTTTTTAATGTAATTCGGATTTGGTTATATTGAATTTGTATCTTGACTGGCATTGAAGCATTTCAGGTTTCTATATTTATATTTTCAAGAGCTTTAAGAGTAATTACCACTGGTTAAGCTACTGATGTTAGGTCATAACTTCTGTATTATGCCTTTTTTATGTAATTTTCTCTCTTAGTTTTAATTAGTTATGTAATCTACTTTTTCTTTTTTATAAATTCAAATTCAGGTTAAGTTTCAAAGATAGTCCTTTACTGAGAAAAACTGCAGTTATTGTAAACAAGCTTGGAGAAATGTCAGAAAAAGACGAGTTGTTGGATTCATTTGAAAAGAAGAATCGATCTAAAGATTTAGATAATTTAATGGATCTTGACAAGAATCATACAACATCTCATTTCCAAAAAAACACAGCTTCAGAACATACTGACAGTCGGTAAGCACAAACGTATACATTATTCTGTTTATCGTTCAATATTGATAAAGTTACATAATGTATAAGTTTTTTGTTGTTGTTTTTTTTTAAGTTTCTGATATTGATAATCTCTTGTTAAGGAATATGACATCCTCCTTTTCAGTCATGTTTATATATATATATATATATATATATATATATATATATATATATATATATATATATATATATATATATATATATATATATATATATATAATTTATTTTTTTAATCAGGCTTTAGTTGACAGAAAATTTTGGGTCTATTGAAACTGTAGGCAAAATGCAAAAAAAAAAAAAAATGTGCTGGGAATGATGTAGGCACCCACAGCATTGGCACTGCGCATATCGGGGACTTCATTAAACATTTTTCACCCGATTTAGAAAAGCTGCTGTTTGGCTAAAGGAAAGGAAAGTGTCTGAAATCATGTGACTTGCCACAGTAGGGCAGACTTTCCCCAGGCCAAAAAGATTTAATGTATGCTAATTATCCCCAGGAATTTCTGGGGGTGTCAACATTGAGAGAAAATTATTTGCAAATGCAAGAAATCCAGCAAACTCCATGCTAACGGTTTAACTGATTACTTTGGATTTTTTTCATGCAAACAATGTTATTAATACACTTTGCCTCTATCAGATGCATTAATAACCCAGCTCACTTGCATATACCTTTTAAAAGATTAGAATATTCACTTTTTTCAGTTTTATCAATTTAACAATCTGCTGAAATTAACAATGTTTGATAAAAGTTCAACCTATTATAGTTTTGGGAAATATTTCTTGGGTCTATTTGAGCTACACTCTTGTAGTGTTTAGGACATATTGCTCCGACTGTAATCTACAATAAATTTGTTGGCTGTGAGGTTGCTGTCGCTTTTATTTTAAGGTGACTATTTTTCATGCTTTCAAATCTGATTTTGACTTGCTATGTTTGGAAAATTATTGTAGGGATATGGATCACTAATCTTTTATTCATGAATGTAAAGAGCATGATTTAAACATTACTAAAATTGTGCTTTGCATTAAGAAATATTAAATAAAACTTAGTTGAGACTAATATGAAGTGTAAAGAGCTTAGGAACATCTGTAGATCTCATTCATTGGCAGACATGTATGATTGTACTTCTATATTACTGCTCTAACTGATCTGGGGGCTTGCAGCAGTGAAATATTTAAACATTTTTTTTTTTTGTTCTTCTATGAAAGCATACTTTTGAAAAAGGAAAATGCACAGTGGTACATTCAGTACACAGTTTCTGATGCAACAAAGAAAAACCTGATTCAAAAATATTTTAAACACATTATCAAATTACCCCAGGGAATTTATTGAAACATAATTAAAATAAAGAAAGAGCTGAACAATGTCTTGATATCTAGGTATATTTTAGTTGCTCAAATCATTTGTGATTAAAAAGTTTTTAGGTGGTTCGAGTCCGAGAGAGAGAGTCTATAAGGGCACACCTCAAACAGCAGAGATGAAGTGGTCCATATTGTATGTAGTAGAGGATTATTATACTTACCCTTAGAAACAACTTGCTGTTGCATCACCACAGTGTGAGCTCAGCTGGGGGAGCTGCCAGTTTACAGATTAAGCCTGGGAAGAGATTATTTGTTTGCACAAATGCATCATGGTTTCTCATTGCAATTCACTAGGTCACAATGGGAGTGCTGAGAAAAAGCATTAACTCTGTGACCAAAAGTACTCCTCTATGTAGATATTTACATAGTAAATAATAAACCTTTAGACACTTTTAATTTTAGTAAATACCTAATGTGTCACCATAAAGACCCAAACTGGAACACCCAGGGAGTCATATGTTTTTAATGTTTTGATCTGTTATTAAATGTTGTGTCTTAACATTATTTAGGATTAGAAGTGTACAGTCAACTGCTACTATAGATGGAGAAATTGTAAATAAAAATAAAAAAACAGAAATGGGGAGCCGTGTCTCAAAAAGCACCATACAGTTGAAGAAGCAGAATCCTATTGTACAAGCGAAAAGGCCACTTTCTTCAATGTTTTTACAAGCAGCCAGGTATGACACATTGTATGTACTAGTTTTTAATTTTATTTTCGTTAAACTGGTTTGTATGGAGTACTGTCAGAAATTGTATTTAATGTTGATTGCCTGAGTTGCTAACTCTAAAGTAGTGTTGGTGATGTCACCCTGGCAGTAAAGGGCATGTTTGTATAATAGTGTCTAATTCTAAATAATGTGCTGCATTGATGAAATATTATTTAGTCTCTGTTACAGACTACATTTTATTTACCCTTTTTTCTTTTTCACTGGGTTTGTTGGCAAAAACGCATTGCTCAAAGAGTACCACCTCATCCTTTTGCTATTACATTGCTTTTTAAAGGCATTTTTTTGCATGGAAAAAACTATTAAAATAAACCTTAATAAACACACCCTGATATTAACTAAATTCCTTGAAATCCCTGCTAAAATTAGCATAGAATTCATAAATAGTTTTTTCTAATCACTGGCAGATAATACATTTGTATCCATCTGTAAAGCCAGTTTGTGCCCCAAAGAATCATGGGATGTGTAGTCTTGTTGCCAGGAACAGGAAGTAAGGCGGAGCCAGACACTGCTCTGTAGATCTCTGCATTGAGATGCTGCTGGCTTGAAGATTAGTAAAGGATTAAAATAAAATAAGTTTGTATGCGTATAGAATGACTTAATGTAATGTGTGTTTCTAATTTAAGCAGTGTGTGTTAGATTAGAAAAAGGTAAAAACAGGGCAATTTGGATATAACAAATTTTTAATGTGGGGGAAAGATAATGTTAGCATTCTGAGCACTGATTAATAGGCAGTTTGTCAGCTGAAAGAACATAATTAGGGATACAATTAATTTCATTTTCTGTAGGACATTTGTAACTAAATGCACTTTATAATGTTTTTTTTTTAACCCCCCCCCCCCCCCCAAAAAAAAAACCATGCAGCTTTCACATTTTTCAGGATGGATACCTTGTAAAATAGTGTGTTTCAATATAGTCAATCTGAAAGCACTGACAATTGTAGCTGCCACAATATCATTGAATTGACAGAAATTTGCTGTACTTTCTGAAAGTTCCTACCACCTCAGGAATCTGATAAACCGAAAACATAATGGTTACACTGCAGCATAGATGTATATATAAAATAATAACAAATAAATCATAGGCTGTATTGATTTTAATTGTCTGCTAAAAGAATGCCTGTTTTAAAGTGTATATTTTTTATATATGTCTCCAGTGGTCCTCTAATTTACAGTTTTACCACAATGGCCATTTAGAACAATATAATAAAGGTTACTTAAAGCATATTTATTATTTTAACGGGCCACCTTGCCATAATAACAGACAGTGTAACAAGCGTGTAATTACTTGATTTAACCTGTACTGGTAAAGTTTTGCAAATGCAAGTTATCTATGAACTGTAATGCTTTAAATTAGGGGCGTCCAAGTTCGGTCCTGCTTGGCCGCACACAGGCCTGGATTTGTGGATTTCATTTATGTGCACAGATGAGTCAATTAGGATGACTGAAGAAATGATAGTCTCCTGGGGGCAGCAGGGCTATCCTAATCCAAGCCTGTGTGCGGCCCAGCAAGACTGAACTTGGACACCCCTGCTTTAAATTGTGTAGAGAGATAATGTTATAGTAACATAATTCCTTTAATTATTTTTAAGATTTCCAACAGTTGCTCCAGCAGCTGCTCCCGTTATTGCTCCTGCTTCTCCACAACAAGCTGAAGATGAGGAATTTATAATCGATGAAGCTGATAGTTTCATATTAAAGTCATGGATTTCCATCCCCAAAAAGGACAAGCCCCCAGCAAAAGGACCCTTGCCAAAAACTGTTGTGAAATTGCAGGCAGGCAATAAGAGAAAAGTAAATAAAGAAGCCGGAAGCACTTCAAGAGTTTCTAGATCTGATGACGAAATGCTAGAAAATAATAATGCAGTGTTAGCTAGAGCTGATCAGACTGATCCCCAAGCTAGCTCTCCTGAAGAGGTAAATGCTATTAAACCATCTTTCAAAGACTCCTCCTTGAGTAAAGTCCCTCCTTTGGAACAGATGCTTACAGGTAAAGATAGTAGTGATTTAAAACCAAAAAAGAATAAAACTGGCAGACCTAGAAAATATCCACTAGAGCACTGTGACGTGATAAATAAGAATGCTGGAAAATCTGTGAAAAAGTCTGTTTCGAAAAAACGGGTTTCCCAAAGAATCAAAAATACAGGTGAGGCAAATGAAAAGCAAGGGAAGCAAAACACAAACTTCATCAAGACTCAAATACTTCAACTCTCTCCTCGACATGAAAATTGTGAACCAAACACTGTACATTTACCTGATCTGTCAGGAGAAGTGAACGTATCGGCCAAAGCACAAAAAAGTAAAATATCACCTCAAAAAAGGCGGCAGTCTAAGAAAGAAACTGCTTTAAAACGGAGTCTACCTCCAGATGCCAGTAAAAGACCAAACTCTCAAAACAGTCAGGGAATTTCATCTCCAGAACCACAGAACATGTCCGGTGCTGAAGAACAATATGCAGAAGAGGAATTAAATCAGACTCCAGCTTCTCTAAATAAGAAGCAGAAAAGAACAAAGGGTGGTAAGTGTCAAATGTAAAAAAGGGACTAACAAATATACATATTTTTCAATTATAGTATTTTATCTTTCTATCCTTCTATCTCTTTATTTGATACTATATATTTAATGCATTATTTGTTTAATATATTTAAATATTTTATTTTATTCATTATTTTGGTGTGTTGCGAACTGCTTACCAGAGTTAATTGTTCTGTACCGTATCTCAAAGCTTTATGCCCCAAAAATAACTTTGGGATATTTAATCTAATAGTTATGTACCTTGAATCGTGAAGAACTAAAAATATTCTCCATTTCATTACTTTCACACTTTAGTATATCTGGACCATAGTATCTTTAGACAATAAAACACCTGAGAATGTAAGTTCACCTCAGATTAATTTCACAAAACACACATAGTTAAAAGATAAGTATACATATATGTAAGATCATAACAATGAAAAAAATAAAGTAGAACTCGGCTGGAAGCATTTCAGCATCTACGAAAATTTTGTGAAGATTGTGTGGGTGTGTATTTACATCTTTGCATTGCAAAGCTTGGATTTATTAATGCATTTTTCCTTATTTCCTCTAAAAGTAACATTCTGGCTATGGTTTCACAGCTGCTGATGTTGTTAGTTTGCTTCATACTTATAAGGTATTCACTAAAATACAGTGATCCTTTAATATATTTACAGAAAAATGCCTGGAGAATTAAATTAATCTTGTTTTCATTCCACATATTTCTTAAAGTATCATAGTTAACTGAACAATACATTTTGCAGGTAAAAGAAAGATAAGTGCCAATGTCGATATACAAGAAATAAAAGAAGGTGCTGTTGATACAGGGGAACCTAGTTTCACTCTGCAATCCATAGAAGTGAAAGACAACGCAGCACATGCAAGTGAGCACAGAGTTTCTGGTTACTCTCAGAGGACACACAAACAGCCATCTTGCTGGTGGATGGTTTCTCCAACTCCTGTCAATACAACGATATCACTTGAAAAGAAGTCTCCTCGAAAACCAACACCAAAAGAAAAAACAAGTAAGTTGCATCTGTTATGCAATGATAATTCTAGCCATACAAGTGGTAGTCGAGTTAGCAAAAAAGAAGAGCTCTTCTGTTTTCACCAACCCAATTTGTGCCCCCCCCCATCCCCACTTAAATTCTTGATCAATTTTTTTAATATATACAACTTTTCCTCATGATTTCCATTCTCTTGCTGATTGTGCAGACTAAATAACTAGTTCTTTAAAAAAGAATAAAAAAAATACCACATACAAAGGTAAATATATGAAGAATACATTGAAAACGGAGTTGACCTAAAATGTATAGCCAGTTTTCAATGCTATTTAACAATAACATAGAAAAAAACACTGAATTTTTGTTTTACATTAAAAACAAATAATATTTTATTTTTGATGTGTAGTTCCAAAGATTGAGGTAGCTGTGAGTGTCCAGTAATCTAGATGAATAATCAGAGTATTGCAGTATATAGTGATACCTTTTTTATTGGACAGAAATTTTAGTTAGGGAGGTGCTGCCCTCAAAAGCTTGTTATTCTTTCTCAAGTCAGAAGCAATACTGAATAAATTAATCTCTGCTTTGTATTCCACATCTTGCAAAGTTAGACAATGTGATAATAATCCCCAGTCAGTGTTAAGTCCTGTATCTTTGGCATTGAAGAATGTGGTCATCTTAATTTCAAATGTTTTCCTCTCCTGAATGTGATTCAAATTCCATCTAAGTATTTTGATTTTCAAGTTTTGGATGGAGTGATTATTCTTGGTAAAATGGTGTCCAACTGGGTTACAATAACTGTTCGCTTTGTGCTTTTTGAGTCTGTGAAGGTTCATTTTTAGATGTCATTTTTGGCTGGTTTTCCCAATGGTAACAGCACCTTTTACATACAGTACATTGTATTATGTAAACCACATTTGAGAATATGCATCTATATGCCCTTGGTGTTCTAGGTATTGCTGTTATGTCTGGCTGTCTCATCTTTACGGACATGCTGATATAGTTTGCAGCAAATTTTATTGCAAGGTTTAGTGTCATTTTCTCTGCTGTTCATTGGCTGATCTTCTGCTGATCAACGTTTGTCTCAGATTTGGTGGCTGTCTAAATGCCAGAATGGGCGGCTTGGTGAATATATATTTTTAATTATGTATCCTCTGTTGGTAGTGGCTGTAAATTCTCAAATATTTTGTGTATTTCTGCTAGACAGGTAGTATGTGGTCACCAGGGTTGTTGGGGAGAAGTTTCTTTAGTTTTGTTCTGTAACAGGTATTCGTGGGATATTTTTAATGGCACAGGTTACTTTCTGTTTAATAACACATTTCTCTATCCGTTTGTAACCCTTCTACCTGAATGATTCAGGCAATGCTTTTAAACGTTTCTCACGGTCCCTAGTGTTTGAGCATATGTGGTGATATCGAATAGCTTGCCTGTGAACGATCGCTTGCTTGGGGTGGGAGGGATTGAAACTGGAGCTGTGCAGGTAGCTGCATTTGTCTGTAGGTTTCCTATATACCAATGAGTGGAGTGTGCCATTTGTGATGGTTATGGTAGTTTCTGGAAAATTCACCTGTTCTGAATGAAGAGGACAGTTGACTGCATTGCTTTGAAAGACAAATTAAACTTTAATTCATTGAAACCCTATATAATTATTTCAGCTTCTTCGTAAATAGTTCTAAGCCGCAAATATTGTAAATGTAATTTTATAAATGAAGTGCTAATTACTTATCTTTTCGTTTATTGTATATGCTTTTCTAATTTCTGTATGAAGTGGAACACTGTCAGTAGCTGATCTGTTGTGTTCTTGCCATGTACATCTTTTTCGTTGATAACATTTTTATTATTATTATTATTATCTAGTATTTATAATGCGGCAACATGTTCAGCAGCGCCATACATAGGATGAAACCGAAAATAAACACAATATCAATAATGATTTAAATGAAGATAGCCCTGTCTTTGAGCTTAGTATCTTGCATATAGAGTATTTTCTCAAGCATTTTATACAGGTAAAAACTTCCAATCCAATGGAGTTCGAAAGTCATAGGCATATTGAGTATGAAGGCGATAAGCTTTATTAAATACCGTATTGGTCCGAATATAAGCCGCACCCGCATATAAGCCGCACCCGTAAAGTTCAAGGGGAAAAAATAGAAAAAAGATAGTACTCGAATATAAGCCGCACCCGTAAAATTGGAGAGAAAAAGACTCTCAAAAGTGATCAGCTATTGCAAGAAACAGGCTTTCTAATTAGCACTGTAGCTTTTTTTGCAAGTTATAGGCCTTACAGGATGTTAGAATCACTAAAACCGTAAATCGCTATTCAATACCGCAGTCTCAAGCACCAAAATCGGCACCCTTAACTCGCAATCGCCTAAATCGGCAGTAATTTTGCGTTCGCGAATAGAAGCAGCACACCTAACAAGCAAAGTTCGCAAATCGGCAATGATTTTTTTACGGTCGCGCCCGTAACTCGCAAGCTCAAAAATCGGAAAAAAGGTGCGGCTTATATTCGGACCAATACGGTAGATGTGTTTTTCTTTTTTTTGTGTGAGGTTTTGAAGGAATTGAAACGGGAGGAATGTCTAGTGCAGCGGGGTAAGGAGTTCCAAAGAATAGTCTCAACACGAGAAATGTCCGAAAGGCGGGAATGAGAGGAGGGGAAAAATGTCATTAGCAGAATGGAGGGGGGAGAGTGGGGGGAATATTTTGAGATGAGAGCAGAGATCTAACGGTGAGTTTTTGTTGAGGGCTTTATATGTTATATGATTTCAAATTGTATTCTAAAGGTTATGGGGAGCCAGTAAAGTGACTGACAGAGTGGTGATGCTGACATTGAGTTTTGGGTATTGAAAATTAGTCTGGCAGATGCATTCATTATAGATTGGAGTGGTGATAAGCGGGTGATGGAGAGGCCAGTAGTCGAGACGAGATATGATGAGAGAATGAATTAGAATTTTAGTGTGTGATCGTGACGTATTTTGGAGATATTTTTTAAATGAAATAGACAAGATTTGGTAAAATAATTTATAGAAGGAAGGATCAAGAAGAGCCCCAAGACAACAAGCTTGTGAGGATTGAGTAATAATTGCATTATCCACAGTGAGAGATATTTGAAGAATAGATGCTGTAGTAGAGGGTGGAAAAATAAAGGGCTCAGTTTTTGATGTGTTAAGTTTGAGATCATGGGTGGACATCCAGGAGGATATCGTAGAGAGGCAGTTGAAAACTTGTGCTAGAATAGAGCGTGATAGACCTGGTGTTGAGAGATACATTTGAGTATGGTCTGCACAGAGATGATACTAATATCCAAAATATTTTATTAAAATGTGGATGTATAGATGGAGATGAGGTGGTGGTCTAGAGCTGAACCTTGGGGTACACCAACAGACAGAGGGCGAGGTGAAGAAGTGGTGCCAGAACAGGAGATGCTAAATGTTCAACCTTTGTAACTATGATGTGAGCCATGAAAGAGAAGCGTCACGGATGCCAAGAGAGTAGATAATTTGGAATAGAAGAGGGTGGTCATCTGTGTCAAAGGCAGCAGAGAGATCCAGGAAAATTTGAATAGAAAAATGACCTTTTGACTTGGTGGTGAACAAATCATTATTACATTTTGTGAGAACTGGGGGAAGTAGTGATATAGGGTGATAGTTAGATTCATTAGCTGGATCAGAAGAGTTTAATAAAAAAAAAGGTTTAATTATAGCATGTTTTAGATATGGAGATGTTCCAGGGTATAGGTAAAGGTTGAATATATGCGTGAGAGCAGGGATTAGTGCGGTAGAGCGGTAACTGATGGAATAGGATCTTGCCGATAGGTTGGTTGAAAGGCAGTAGGCTCATAAAACATTGGATACTTCACCTATAGTTACAAGATTAAAGGAGTTCATAGTGTTTATGGGAATGTTGAAGGCTGGGTGTTGGTTAGTTGAGATGAGGAAGTGTGTGAGTTGAGTGGAGAAAACATTTGGAGGATAGATTAGATATTAATGTTAAAAAGTATTGCTGTTTGGCAACATTGAGGGCAGAGAAGAAGCAGCACAACATAAATTTGTAAAGTCTGCTGAAGTCAGAGATTTCCTCCATAAAGGTTCAGCAGTGCGGGAGCACCCCTGGATGTATCGTGTTTGTTATGGTTGTGGATGTGAGTGAGGCAGTTTGTGAGAGGTTATGGGGCAAGAGTGTCAAGGGTGGAAGTAAGAGTCTAATTGTAATGTGAGGTTGGTGATGGGGCTGAGAAGGGGTTGCAGTACAATGGAGAGCTGTTGTGAATCGAGTGCCTTCAGTGATGGTGGTCTGGGGTGAAGAAGGGTAGTAAGAGGAAGGTGTGTCGAGGTTGAAAGTTAGGAGGTGGTGGTCAGATAGAGGCAGTGGGATGGATAACTAGGTTGGAGGTGGTGCAGAGATTGGTGAAAATAAGATCAAGGTAGTGTCCAGCATGATAAATTGAGAAAAGTAGTTTAGCGATAGCCTTGGAGGTGGGAGTGTCAATGGAAATGTTGAAATCGCCAAAAAGGAGTGAAGGAAAGTTGGAGATTACCGCAACACAAAGAGATATAGGTAAGAATAGGCAGACAGTGTGAACTTCGAAATATGAGAATTATAAGGGGTAACAGGGTGTATGGAATGAACAGTATAAAGAGTGGAAATTAGTATGCCCACACCACCTCCTTGTTTGTTCCCTGGTTGAGGTGTCTAACTAAAGTGAAGGCCACCATGAGCGAGTGCTGCAGGGAAGGCAGTGTCTGATTTTAAGAGGTACAGATTTCAGTGACAGCCAGAAGATTGAGGGAATTGGAAATTAATAGGTCATGAATGAAAGTAAGTTTATTGCATAAAGATCTTGAATTCCAGAGGGCACGGTGGATGGTTTGTGACAGGACATAGTTATTAAATTATGGGCCTGAGCATGGCTGATAGCAGGAGGAAATTAATGAGGTGGCCTGGCTTTGGAGATATATCTCCTGCAGATAGTAGGAGGAGAGAGCGAGGCGCGATGGGAGTGAGACTTACAGAAGTGTTGTTTTTATTTTGAGTACTAGAAGAGGGCGGAGATGGTGACTGAACTGAGAGGAACTCATGGGAGAATAAAAGAAGAGATAAGGGAAGGAGAAATGGTTAAGTTGGAAACATGGTGTGGAGAAGAACCTGAGAAAAAGGCAGGAGGTTATGAGGAAGAAGACGGCATGGGGAAACATTAGGAGACTGTGTAATGTAAGGGAATAATCAGGATTAGTTAACAGGAGTTGCTAATTGATCAGGTGGATGTAATTTGTAAGAGTAAAAATATTAACAGCAATCAAGGGCAGGTGGGAGGGGATTGCTTTTTACTTAGAGGTGACTGCTGTGAAGACATGGTCACTGGCCTCTAGTAAAACAGAGCTGTGGCAGTTGAAAGTGAATGTTGGAAGACTGCTGTAAGGAGATTGTCACCTGCCTATGTAGCAACAAAAAAATATTTTTGGAAGAGGTTAGACAGCTACTGGAAGCAACTACAATTTATTTTCAAATATAAGCACTGAATTACCTGTAGAAAGTCTTGGGAGAAAAGCAATTTAAAACTAAAATATTATATAAAATGATCAACTCAATACTTATCTTAATATTTTGTCTACTCACAGCTAAGGAAGAGTCTACAGTTAGTATTGAATTGGTAAAATTGTATTTTGTTTAACTGCATAAAGACACTGCATGTGTAGTTTATATCTTTCATTTTTGTTTTTTTAGAAAATAAGAAGCAAGTGAAGTCAAGAATTAAACAACAACAAAAACAGAAAAAAACTAGAAAAAATGTAAATCTATCAGAGCTTCCACAATCACAGGCAAAAGATGTTGTTACTAATGATGACCCTGCTGATGAAGCCCAAACTGAAGTCATTCAAAATGAAGAGCCGAGTCCTGTAAAGCGAACGGCAAGGCGTCGTCGGCAAATTGAGTCTGATGATTCCTCCAAAGAAGAACCAGTGGTGCCGATTTTATCACCGGGAAAGCCAGCAAAAAAACGGAAGTTTCCAGAGGATAAGGATGATAAAAACAGTAAGGTAAATCCTGTGCCACCAAAGATGCCAATATCCATCCTGAAAAAAGTCAGCCAAAAAACAAGAAATGTTGTATTTGAAGAGGGTGAGGAACATAGCACAGAGGAACGAGAAGCTGACCAAAGTACCGATGATGTCTTTCTGTCTCCACAAAATCCAGTATCTCGGATGTCGGAATTGCGCAAATCCCTTATGCCTAGCACCCATGATGAAAATATTCCAAAATTTAGAAAGTCATTAGCCTCGTTTGGAGCCGCCTATAACAAAACTCCAACTGTGCCTAAAATGGCACCCAAGAATTTATCTGGGAGTGGCACCAAGTCACGGACAAGTCCTTATAATTCACCAAGGCACACGATTAGGTCACCCTGCAGCAATGTTAATTCAGACAGTGCCATCAGATCTGAGCACCCTGAAGTTGTACAGGATACAAACAGTGAAGGGGAAGAACCTGCATTAAGTTCACAGAGTCTGATCAATCAAAAAAAGAGCCTTGAAACCTGTGAAACGTAAGTGCTTATATTTAATTTTCTATGTGAAAGTCTGCATTCAAATACTAGGAGAATGCTGCATCGTTGTCTGATTGTTTTTTGATTAGTCTTAAATTATCTAACTCTTTCTTTTAGATTTAAGAAGAATTTCACATTGAAACATTTGGCAATATATAATCCTAGTCTTGTTTAAGCACGATCCTGCCATAAACTTTGACAATACATTCTTGTATGAGCAATATTTATGTGTTGTTAGTTCTACAAATTAAGACAAATTTGTTTTACAGGCCTAGTGGTAGTAGCAGCTCCTCTGCAGGGAGTAATTACTCTGGAACTGGGATGCACTTTAATAAATCCGGCTCCTGCTTAAGAAGGTGGGTTATTTTATAAAGAAACTTTATGCTTTTGCCATGGTTTGTACAGTTTGTCATAAAGACACTTAGAATCCATTAGTATTTCTTTACATCATCAAACAGAACACTGAAAAATGTACCTGAAACATGTTTAGAATGTTAAAAATTCATGTATATTTCAGTTTTATAAACGTTTTTATATTGCTCAGCTATTCCCTCAACTGACTGCCTCTCTGAAGAGAGTCCGTGCAGGTTCAGCTTGAAGCAAATCACAAGTACTCTGCACATGGCATTAAACCTCTCATTGGTTCAATAAAAATATGTAACTTTTGGTTCTTTAGGCATTCTAATTTTAAAGGGAAACAAAAAAAAAATGAATTTATTGTGCTAAAGACTTAAATGAGCTTTCAGTGGGAGCTTGTAATTTTGTGATCCGTTCCGGACTTGATGGATTATAACAAAAACAATTGGGGTACATATTCCCAGTTGATAAAATGTATGCCTCTCAAACTGTTTATAAAGGCAGCAATTTTAAACAACTATTTACACATTTTCCTTTTTGTTTTTTGACCGTGCTACGTAATTGCCGAGCAGTTGTAATGATCTGTTGCCCTTAAATTCAAAACCGCATCGACACCCCAGTAAATGATGTTTTATCCTATGAATATATTGATATTATTGTATTCTAGCAATATTCCATTGCATTATTCTATAGTATGTATTTTTTGGTAATGTGCTTATTTGATATATGGATATTTTGGATATTGTATACCTTATATTCTGAAAGTAAAAAAGGAAGTAAAAATATGTCCTTTTACTCATGGAACTCTGAGTTGGTTGAGTTTAGTATTTTCAGGTTTGTTGGTATTGGTATTCATTTTTATTTCATTAAACAGCCACTATAATTATACAGCTTTTATGATGATTAGGTTTTTCAACGTTTGGCACAGTCTGCAATAGACTCCACTCCAGCTCCCTGTGCTGATGCACATCATTTCTGACAGTCTTTGGATAATTGCTGTATTTTCTGCCACATTCTGAAAAACAAAGGAGCTTCAGCCAAACCGTGGTGAGAAAAGATGCAGTTTTGAGTGTAAGATCAAAAATCACAGTACATTGAAAAAAACAATTGTCCTGGAAGTAGTGAATGTACATTGTTCTGTAAACTGATTAAGCCACTTGTGTGAGTACTTTCGTCACTCATTGCAAGCCTTGTGTTGAGCGCCTTCGACGCTCATTGCGAGCCTCTGGGTTGGTGTATTTTTGGCGCTGATTGCAAGGTCCATGCTTATCGGCTTTTGGCGCTCATTGCGAAACTCCCCTGGTGTAGTTTTGCTCCTCTGAGCACCCTTGGCGCTCCTTGTGAGGCGTGCGGTGAACGGCTTTGGCGTTTATTGCGATACTGTTGTGTGGTGTTTTATTTTTTCTGTATATGTCTTTTTGTAATTATAATGAATTACTGAACTGATAAATTAATATACTTTACCTATTTGTAATGTATATATGCAGCAACCAATATGGGGAGCTAAAAATCTGTTTTGATGTTCCTGCAGCATACAATGTAGATTTTTAGTGTTGGTGAGCTGAGGTGTAAGTGTCAGCAATGTGTGAAATGTGTAGTGTAAATAGGCTGCGTGCGCAAGGGGAAAACGTTTGTGTAGGTGTGTAGTTCTGCATTTTGTCAGTTAGTTGTTGTAAAATGGCTGTGATTGTGTATGTGGTATGCGGGTGTGGATGATTTTGCAGCCTTCCTAACGGTGCATTTTGTAGCTCATACTGTGTTTTGCGGGTTTAGGGGTCGTGTAGCCTCGTTTTCGTTTTTTGGGCGGCCATTTTTTCTCTCGCTTAGGAAATTTCCGAGTGCCTAAACTCTTGAAATTGGACTTAAATTGAGGTGTAACCTTATTTCCAGACATCCTGGGTGTTCCCCCTTGCTGTGTGTGATGCTTTTATTTTATTTTTGTTTGTCTTTTCTGTGTTTTTCGGTGTGCGCAGTTCGGCCGTTAAGTTCGTATTTTTTTGAGGCTCGTATTTTTTTTTCTGTAAGTCGCGGTTTCCTTTTGTAAGTGTTACGGGCCGTATTTTTTATGATGCAATTTTTTTCAAAGTGATACGGGTGTTGCACCAGAGCAGTGAGCGCCTTCAGCGCTCCCTGCCTAAGTGCTATGGGGTCGTAGGGATGAGCGCCTATGGCGTTCATCTCCGTTAGCGCAGTGAGTGCCTTCGGTGCTCCTTGCCTGGCCGCAATCGGGGCCCTCGCTTCGCAATGTCCGAGGTTGCGGCCCTCGCAGTTTCCCAGTTGAGTTAGCAACAGATTTTGGCAAGCCCGCACTGCTGCAAACTATCTATCTATATATATATATATATATATATATATATATATATATATATATATATATATATATATATATATATATATATATATATATATTATAATCTATCTCTCGCTTGTTTCCTCGTTAAAGGGATTTCATTTTAAAGGCCATTAAAAACTGGCCATCCATTGTACTAGCAGTTTTTTTTTGTACAGTAAATAATTTCTGAAATATTTAGAATTTATTTAGCTGATACTCTATGCTAATGTGCGACCCAGGGTACTTGATATGGTTTTGAGGAGGTCTAACTGCAAGATAACATTGCAGGTCATAACTTTGGCCACTACAGAGACATACAAGCAGACTGTAATCCTAATTAGCACACCAAAGCAGGTAATTTATGTGCATGAGCTGCTCCTTTTGCATATAAATGCAGCTATAATATGGCATTTTCCAGCCAGACAGATTTATTGCATTCAGTCATGCTGCTAGTGGAAAAGAGTTTATAGCTTTGCATATGAAAATTACAAGTTGGTTAAGATGTATAAATCTGATTTTAGGAATGTGCTCAAAATGAGTGTGGCCGCTTGAGTATTATTGCTGCCAAAGCAGGTTGTGACGGCATATTCAATATGTAACTTTAAAAATATATTGCACATCTCTCTATAAAACAATAAAAACGGTTCCAAGGCTGTATCTGTTAACTGGACAGGAAGAAGTAAGAATGTTGTTTGAGGGAATACGTTTTTCAATTTTTTTTTTGTTTCAGATCAGATATTTCCTCCTTAATGAGACAATGTAATTTGTATTTTTTTATTTTTTTTTATTCTGAAATATTTCCTAATTACATACAATTTTTAATGAATCTCTAAAACACATTAAGGCATATGTATAAAGGAAAAAGTGGAGCATTTCCAGTGCTAAATTCTAGTTTCAATTGGCACTGCACATTTAATTGCTTCCTGTATACATACGACCTGTTCTTGACTCCAAGTAAATTAACTGCCTGATCTTTTTTGCAGTGGAAGTGGGCCTGCTGTATCCAGATTTGTCAGGTTCACCTGTGCTGATGAGCGGCCAGTTGCATATGAAGCTTATGAATCATCTTCAAGTATGGATGGAATCTTTTATATATATATATATATATATATATATATATATATATATATATATATATATATATAATATATATATATATATATATATATATATATATATATATATATATATATATATATGAAAAAAATCTAATTAAAGCCATGAAGCAAATTTAAAAAGTGTTTTGTAGAGTACTAAAACTTTAACAATCATACTTTAACAAGAAGGTTGTCAGTTACTGATAGATCATCAGATGATATGGCTAGCATTTATTGCTGAAATTAAAATTAATAAAATATTTTTTTTCCTTTAGCTATCTGAAGTATACAATTTACCTTTAGAAACTATTGCTTAAATTTGCTGGCTAATAATTAGATCTTTTGGGGAACTAATGAATATGATGAGAGGGAGGGGGGGAAGTAATTCTATTGATAACAAGAATACAGTGTAACTGCAAACTTAAGGACCATTGCGGTAAATTTTTCCCCCCTTCTCCATCCCCCTCCGCCTTTCTCCCCTCCCCCCTTCTCCCTCCCCCTCCTCCTTTCTACCTCCGCCTTTCTACCCCCGCCTCCGCCTTTCTACCCCCGCCTCCGCCTTTCTACCCCCGCCTCCGCCTTTCTACCCCCGCCTCCGCCTTTCTACCCCCGCCTCCGCCTTTCTACCCCCGCCTCTGCCTTTCTACCCCCGCCTCTGCCTTTCTCCCCCAACCCTTCGCACCCCTCTGCCTTTCTCGCCCCCGCTGCTTTTCTCCCCAGCTTGTGGCTAGAATTGTAGAAAAGGATAATTGAGTAGAAAAAGCAGTGCAGTGCAAAAGTGCAGTCTCGCATTCATTCCTTTTGTCTACTCAATTATGCTGCCAGCCTAGTTCTTTCAAATGCACTATTTTTAAGGTTTTTTTTTTTTTTTTTTTTTTTTTAAAGCATCCGATGATGAACCCATTGAAGATGACAATCAAACATGTTACAACAG
>CM050163.1:222803310-222985810 GCA_027410445.1 Discoglossus pictus | reverse complement strand
AGACAAGAAGGCCAGCTAACCTAATCACTCAGTAAGAGGTTTTCAAAGCTGAATTCCCCATTGGGTTAGTTTCATGATGGACCTCTTAGACCTGTCTTTGCAAATAATAATGGGGTCAGAGTATATAGATTACAAAACTACATATAAACCTATTTCTGTACCATGTTTAACATGGATATAATCAGTATAACAAACAGTTATCCATACAATGTTCAAAACACACAGACAGAAGGTGTCTTCACTAGGGATTGGTGTCTCCAGACCCTAGACAGTCCAACCAGGGGAAATCATGGTTGTCACAGGGCTACCCTTGGTAGGAAACAAAAAAGCCCAGGGGTGTCATGTCCATCTAGTGCTGGCCCAGAGAAGAGATTCCCTTTGGGAAGTCCTGACTGGGCTCCTTTTTGAGGAAGAAAGATAAGTCATCACATTAAGTAATCAATTGTTATCTTTTTTTCTAAAAGCATTTTGCATATTATTAATTCTAGTTATTCACTGTAGAATAATGTAAGTACAGTGGTACCTCGGCTCTTGTCTTCCTCGAAACTCGTGGAATTTGTTATTTAACGCCTTTTGACAAGGAAACATGCCTTGGTACTCATCGTTTACCTAGGTACTTGTCACTCTTGTATGAGTTAATTTACTTTGCTCCTTCTGGGAGTTTGCTTCTCATCCTTTTAACCACTCATTATGCCTTTTGGAACCAATTATCAAGCACCAAGGGTCCACTGTATATAACCTGCATTAAAAAGTGATTTTACAAGTTAAAATGAAGAACCATGCAGAAGACAAGAACCAAAATGGTCATATACAGAATTCATAATAGGGAGAAAACAAACTTCTCTTTTTTTTACTTTATTTTACAGTTCTACCAACAAACACACCCAATGTTCGCCGCTCAAAAAGGACGAAAGTTAAGCCTTTGCAGTACTGGAGAGGAGAACGTGTAGAGTACAAGACCAGACCCTCAGGTGAAATATGAATGTAGTTCTGTGCTCTGCAGAGTTCAAGGTTTTAATATTTGTATTATTGAGTTTATCAAAGACTAGAGCAGAGACCAGAAACACAGCAGTATAGGGAATGCAATCACTTTGCATAGGCTTCAGTGAGTATGCTCCTGGAGCAGCACTAGTACATATTTGCTGCAGTTGACTGGTCCCCTTCTTTAAAAAAAAAAATGCCCTAGTAACAGAGCTGTGGACTGTCTGTGATTTTCTTGAAGTTCATATAAAGAAATCAGGTATAATTATATAAAATGCCCTTTTTATACACTGGGATGTCACTGTTTTTTTTTTTTTATTGTTTTTTAAAATTGAATTATAGGAGGTGTTCTGATTGAAGGAGTTCTAGCGCCAACAAATGAAGAGCCATATAGTAAAGCTGTGGCTAAAAGGAAGAATGCACGTAAAAAGCAAGACGGTTAGTATTCGGTTATTTTAGTAGTACTTTTCTACTGTATGTTATAACCCACCAATCGGGTTGATTCTTTATACAGTAAGTTCCCTCTACTTACACTGATTCATTCCAGGTACAGAATAGACAAGTACTTCTTTAAATCACACAGAAACTTACACGGTTTACATCAGGGGAAGTCAATAGGCAGACTTGCCTTGTCTTCATCAGGACTTCCTCTGCATAACTAAATGTATCATATACCTCACCTGAAACTAACAAACCAATAAATGATTTTTTAGTTACATGTTGCTCTTTCCTGAATCTTTCCAAATAGTCCCTACAAGTGCCTGTACTAGCCAATGAGCCTGTCTCTCAGCAGCATTTTAAAATGCTGTACTTTGGCTGGTACTAGTACCAACAGAAACACTGTGTGCATTAGCTGTTGGTGGCAGTCATTTATAGGGACTATTTGGAAGGATTCACTGAGTGAAAACAGAGCTTCTAAGCAATTTGTTGATAAAAGCATGCAAACACTTAGTTTATTTTAATATTAAAAACAAGGAATCTTCCATATCCCTTTTTAGGTGTCCATGTAAGTATTGAGGGTTGCTGTATATTTAGCCTACATGTGAAAGTGTATATGTGAGTTGTTTAAGGCTATAATGATGCCTACATAGGTCCCTATTCTATTGGCTAATTTGTAAAATTATACACACTTTAAAACTGCTTAATATTGCCACATACAGTATTCTATTAGCTACTCTCAATCCGATTTAAGAGTTACTCACACAATCACTACTGGCCAGCCAAAGCTGCAAAACTGGCCTTAGAACTCCATTGGTTTTAGCACAGCTTGAATAATACAAATGCTAATTAAAGTTACACGCTAGATCGCAAATAAAGTCTAACCCACAATTAAAAAAGTAACACGTTTCTGTAAACAAAATATTACGAGTACTTAATAGGACTCGGAAGGCATTTTTCAAACACTTATTAGAGCTGTAACTGCAATTAAATACACAATACTGTACTTTAAAAGCATGGGAAGGCATTGAAACACATTTAAATTAATTGCACAACAGTCTCAAACCCACAAATATGCAATTAAAATCTTTTTTTTATTTTTTTTAAAGTTATTTCTGAGTAATACATATCATGAAACCCACATGGACTAAAACAGATGATCTAATGCATTTGTTTTGGAGAGATTGCTTGATTGTGATCCTGATTGGCACATATTTTACTTATTGCCACTAATTCATTCTTGGCCTCCGATTGCATATTATATGCAACTTCCATGTTTTACTGACACCATGGCTACGGTCTCATTTACTATTGGCTGTAACCAAGAAGTAAATTACGGGCTTGCTTTAAATATTGTCAGATCCTATAAATACACTCCCTGAAATCAAAATCAATACACTCCCCATGACTTAAAAAGGCATGGTGTACAAGTTCAGCATTAAAGTCGAGCCGGAGTCATTAGAATACATCTAAACATTATAATCTTTATGATGGTTCCTCTCCATATTTAAATTCAGCCATTACAAACTCTGGGACTATGATTTCTGCTAATTAAAAAAAAAAAAAACTACGCCACATTTGACAGCAATGAAATTAACAAAAAGTTCACTATAGGAAAATCGTAGCAATACATTTTAACATTACAGGGATTGTAGTCTCATATTTATAGTATGATAATTTAAAGAACAATTTAAAGAACAATACTTGTAAGTTAAAATATGTAGTTTTGAATTACTGTTACAGTACAGTATTGAATACATGAACAGCCACTGACATTTTATGTTGCTGCTTTACCATTACTGTTGTTTGATAATACAGGGTTGAGTCACATTATCATTATTATTATTATTACTAGCGACTTTTTTGTTGCCAACCTGCTTCTCCATGTGGAAAAAATATTGGATATGTCATTGGATCTAAATTTGTACTTAAGATACTTATTTTAATGAAAGGTTGCTCCTCATTTCTGGGATATATTCTAATATCTCTCTGAAATGGTGGTTCTCCTTCATCATTTTGAAACACCATTGCAACCTCATTTGATGTTGGCAAATTATAACAGCATTTATCAGTATGTCGATCTCTTTTAAGCACCATATTGACCTTTGGGATTGGCAATTGATTTATTTCTGCATAAAGTTGATGTTCTTTTTCTACTTCTGCCAATTTTTTATAAGCTTGAGTGTAGGGGTTGTTGGCCATAATTTTATCTAGCTCTATAAAACACTGGGTAAGCATTTTTTATTTTCTTGAAGCTGCATACGTTGGTCAACAGCTTCCATTGTATCTAGGACATATAGTGGATGTAAATGTGAAAAGTACGATGGTAAATTTGTCCTTGGACTTTAAAGCCGTAAGGGCCATGTCCTGGCACATTAGCAGCTAATGTTGCCACCATAGATGCAAAGGATATGGCATTATTGCATGATCTTATGTTTGTTTTTAAATTTTTGTAGTTGGGAAAAGCAGGCTCAGTCATAATGCTTTGTAAATATGGTGGGAATTGTTGTCTTTCTGGAAGTTTGACCTTGCCTTTTTGACAGCAACTAACTGTCTTTCTGGAAGTTTGACCTTGCCTTTTTGACAGCAACTAACTGGCCATCTCTGAATCTTTCCTGTTTGAAATTCATGTCACCACAGTTATAAACCTCTACTGCTAAAGACTTAAGTAAAGGACAATTTTGAAGAGCATATATCAGTCTGAGTTTGTAAATCATATCATTAGAAATGTTATCTGATTGTTCAGGAACAGGTTATAAATGCTTTTGTTTTTTCGTTGCCTTCTTGGGTGTAGATTTGAGTTTTTCAACCGATAGTCTTTTTGGTTCTATGGTGTTTTGTGTGCAACAGTGTTGTCATTATAGATTTAGGTTGTGTGTTTAGGCGTATAGGTTATTGTAGATGAAAGTGGCTTTATAGTGTCAAATTTGTATGTGTTACTATTATTTTTTGTGGTATTATTTTTTTGTGGATGCTAGTTTTGAGATTGTAGGTTTATAGGTTTGGCTTATAGGCATAGCACAGGCAAGGTAATTTTGGAGTAAATTTTGTAAATCGTAACAATATTTTGAGTATTTTGGTGTTTTCTGTAGGCGATTGTTGTAATTGGAGGATTAGGTTGTTCAGAAAATAGGCTTTATTCTGTTTTTTTGTAGGTGTTACTAATATTTGTTGTAGTATCCTATTTTGTGTGTCTGTTTTAGGTTGTGGTTTTAATGTTGTAGGTTAGGGCCCAGAGAAGAGTATTTAATCTTGCTTTTGTTATGTGTTACCACAATTTGTTGTACTACCCTGTTTTCTGTCGGCCACATTTGGGATGATAGATTGAAGTTATGGGTTAGTGTTGCAGGATTCCTTTTTAAATGTGAAATATTTAAAATATTTTAAATTACTAATATTTTTTGACGGATGGTGGTTTGTGTGGCTAATTATTGTTGGTTGCTTATTATTTTGTTTTATTTTTCATGTTGACATTGGTGCATAGTAAACATGATTTTCTTTTTTCTATTTTTTTACTTGTACTACTATACCTTGTTAGAAGTCTTAGTTGTGGATGAATATCACTGGATCCTGTGCTGCAAATCTTCATGCGACAGTCTTTAGGTAGTGTCTGTTGTAAAAGAGAAAGAGAAATGTTCTTTTATTGTAATTTTTTTTTGGAACAGCATCTTTTTTTTGTCAAAGCAATGTATTAGCATTTTAGGTTTCTTTGTTGTGTGTAAAATCCTGGGGATTTGAGAGTGTGTGTGTGTGAAACCGTGCAGCGCTGAAAATAATTTAGTAGTATCCTGTTTTGTGTACACCGCTGGTGTAATTGGATTCTTGTTTTAGTGTTGTAGTTTGTGGCACATAAAACAGGATTATTATTTTTTGAATTGTGTGTGTGTTATCAGTATTTGTTATACTATCCTGTTTTTTGTCTGCCACTTTTGGACTGATAGATTTACGTCCTGGGTTAGGTTACAGTTTCTTGCAGACTAAACAGTAATCTTGGTTTCATTTTGTACATGTTAGCAATCTTTGTTCGACTATCCTGTTTTGTGTCCACCACTTTTGGGGTGCTAGATTTGGCTTATGGGTCAGGGTTAGAGGTTCTTGCAGACTAAACAGGAATGCTAGGTTCATTTTCTATATGTTACCAATATTTGTTATAGTATCCTGTTTTGTGTCCACCACTTATATTTGGGTTATGGGTTGTGTTCAGAGATTTTTGCATAGTAAACAGTATTTATTGTTTTATTTTATGTGTTAGCAATATTTCTTCAAGTCTGGTGTTTTCTGTTCACTGTAATTTGTATTAGGGGCTTCTTATTTGTTTTTAGTTTTATTTTGACATTGGCGCCCAGCAAACAGGCTATTATTTTCTTTTGTTTTTACTTGTTATACTATACCTTGATTGAAGTCTTTTTGCTGTATGAATGACAGAGGGTCCCCTACTGCCAATGTTGATGCGCCAGTCTTCAGGCAGTGTCTGTTTCCAAAGAGAAAGATAAATGGTTAATTTTAGTGTTTATTTTGTTTTTTGTAAGAGCATGGTATTTTTCTGAATGTTTTTGTATCTTACCTCTTCTTCTTTCTTTGTCTTGTTGAAAATTGATCGGCTTTCACAGTCCACGCTGCAAATTCTTGAGTGACGCTGTTGATGCAGAGTCTGTTGGAAATGTGCAGAAAAGGAAAAGATTGAGCTGCAGGCTAAATATGTACCGTATTGGTCCGCATATAAGCCGCACCCGCATACAGGGAGTGCAGAATTATTAGGCAAGTTGTATTTTTGAGGATTAATTTTATTATTGAACAACAACCATGTTCTCAATGAACCCAAAAAACTAATTAATATCAAAGCTGAATATTTTTGCAAGTAGTTTTTAGTTTGTTTTTAGTTTTAGCTATTTTAGGGGGATATCTGTGTGTGCAGGTGACTATTACTGTGCATAATTATTAGGCAACTTAACAAAAAACAAATATATACCCATTTCAATTATTTATTTTTACCAGTGAAACCAATATAACATCTCAACATTCACAAATATACATTCTGACATTCAAAAACAAAACAAAAACAAATCAGTGACCAATATAGCCACCTTTCTTTGCAAGGACACTCAAAAGCCTGCCATCCATGGATTCTGTCAGTGTTTTGATCTGTTCACCATCAACATTGCGTGCAGCAGCAACCACAGCCTCCCAGACACTGTTCAGAGAGGTGTACTGTTTTCCCTCCTTGTAAATCTCACATTTGATGATGGACCACAGGTTCTCAATGGGGTTCAGATCAGGTGAACAAGGAGGCCATGTCATTAGATTTTCTTCTTTTATACCCTTTCTTGCCAGCCACGCTGTAGAGTACTTGGACGCGTGTGATGGAGCATTGTCCTGCATGAAAATCATGTTTTTTCTTGAAGGATGCAGACTTCTTCCTGTACCACTGCTTGAAGGTGTCTTCCAGGAACTTGCAGTAGGACTGGGAGTTGAGCTTGACTCCATCCTCAACCAAAAAGGCCCCACAAGCTCATCTTTGATGATACCAGCCCAAACCAGTACTCCACCTCCACCTTCCTGGCGTCTGAGTCGGACTGGAGCTCTCTGCCCTTTACCAATCCAGCCACGGGCCCATCCATCTGGCCCATCAAGTCTCACTCTCATTTCATCAGTCCATAAAACCTTTGAAAAATCAGTCTTGAGATATTTCTTGGCCCAGTCTTGACGTTTCAGCTTGTGTGTCTTGTTCAGTGGTGGTCGTCTTTCAGCCTTTCTTACCTTGGCCATGTCTCTGAGTATTGCACACCTTGTGCTTTTGGGCACTCCAGTGATGTTGCAGCTCTGAAATATGGCCAAACTGGTGGCATCGTGGCAGCTGCACGCTTGACTTTTCTCAGTTCATGGGCAGTTATTTTGCGCCTTGGTTTTTCCACACGCTTCTTGCGACCCTGTTGACTATTTTGAATGAAACGCTTGATTGTTCGATGATCACGCTTCAGAAGCTTTGCAATTTTAAGAGTGCTGCATCCCTCTGCAAGATATCTCACTATTTTTGACTTTTCTCAGCCTGTCAAGTCCTTCTTTTGACCCATTTAGCCAAAGGAAAGGAAGTTGCCTAATAATTATGCACACCTGATATTGGGTGTTGATGTCATTAGACCACACCCCTTCTCATTACAGAGATGCACATCACCTAATATGCTTAATTGGTAGTAGGCTTTCGAGCCTATACAGCTTGGAGTAAGACAACATTCATAAAGAGGATGATGTGGTGAAAATACTCATTTGCCTAATAATTCTGCACTCCCTGTATAAGCCGCACCCACATATAAGCCGCACCTGAAAAGTTCAAGGGGAAAAAATAGAAAAAAAAGAGAGCACCCGTAAAATTGGAGAGAAAAAGACTCTCAAAGTGATCAGCCATTGCAAGAAATAGGCTTTCTAATTAGCACTGTAGCTTTTTTTGCAGGTTACAGGCTTTACAGGATGTTAGAATCACTAAAACCGTAAATCGCTATTCAATACTGCAGTCTAAAGCACGAAAATTGGCACCTTTTAACTTGCAATCTCGCAAATCGGCAGTAATTTTGCATTTGCGAATAGAAGTCGCACGCATTACAAGCAAAGTTCGCAAATCGGCAATGATTTTTTTACGGCCGCGAATATAAGCCGCACCCGTAACTCGCAAGCTCAAAAATAGGAAAAAAGGTGCGGCTTATATTCGGACCAATATGGTATGTGTGGCATTGTTTTTTGGTGACATTATATATTTTTTATTTGTTGTACTTAAAATGAGCTTCTTGTAGGGCCCATACACATATCTGTGTATTTGAAATGTTACTTTATATGAATCCAATGGTTCGTGTCAATCTTTTAAATGCACTTTTTTTATTATTTTTTGGGGGGTATTTCTTAATTAATTAAATGTATTATAGCTTACCTCTTTGTTGTAATTTGCAGATTGTGAAGTTGTAAATTGGTAAGGAATTCTCTTCTGAAGTAACACGAGCAGTGAACTGTCCAGTCACACTGTTCATCACCTGAGGAGAAATGTCGAATTTTCTGGAAAGTGTGCAGTATTTATAACCTTTGAGGTGGTTGAAACCGTTAGAACGCAATACGCATGCGCTATTTGCGTTCCAGCCGCCATTTTGCATCTAATAGTTATGTGTTTCATGTAAAATGGTGGCGAATTTCACTGTGGTACGTACTACATAGTGTGTGTTCCGTGCCGCCTGAAGTGTTCTTGAGTGTTCGTTCCGTTTTGCGAGTAAGTGTAGTAATTTTCCGTCCTTAGCCTTGTTTTCGTTTTTTTCGGCGGGCCATTTTTTCTCTCGCTTAGGGGATTTTCGTGTGTGTAAACTCTTGAATTTGTAGTTAAATTGAGATGTAACTTCACTGCAGAGTCCTGTTTACCCCATCCTGCTGTGGGTAAGCTTTTTATGTGTTTGTTGTGTGTATTGTATTTTTAATGTTTTCATGTGCGCGGTGTTTGGGCGCTAAGGTCGTACTTTTGCAAGTTCGTAATGTTTTTTTTTTTTCCTAAGTCCCGCGGCTTGTATTTGTGGATGCGAAGTCCGTTAATTTTGCGGTGTAAGTCCCGCCTGCGGCTTATTGCAGCCGACGTGGGAGCCTCCACCTCCTTCGGTGCTCCTTGCCAGCATCGGAGGCCCTCGCTTCGCACCTTCAGCGCTCCTTGCCAGTAACTGCTGCCCTCGGTGGCTGTGGGCTCGCTATGCGAGCCTGCAGCGTTAGCAACAACCCACATGCTCACAACTATATATGTGATTACCACCGCCTACTTTTGACGTCAGCAGCGTGTAGCCAATGAAATACGGCACATTTCGTGAGCTGGCTTGGTGGGTATATAGGGTGACATGTAAGCATTCTGAAAACCATTGCAGTCATGGGTAAAACATGCAATTTATCCGGCTTTGAAAAGGGAGTGATCATTGGCTTTTGGGTCAAGGGTGGCACTATTTCTGAAACTGTTCAGTTTATGAACTGTTGGCGTGATGCTGTGGTTACATTTTACTATGACTGGACAAATTCCACCATTGCATGGAAACTGCTCAGCACCAAGTGCCTTTTTGATGTCAGAGGCTGCAACGTTGTGAACATCGGCTGCAAACGTGTGTGAGGGCCAACCAACACTCTACAGTTGAGCAACTCCCTGTCCAAACTAACCATGGAGCTACCAGATGTGTGTCTAAAACGACAGTACAGCGAACCGTGGTGCATATGGGACCCCAAAGCAAACATCTGGTCACTGCACCCACGCTGACGAGGGTTCATCGGCAGAAACGGCTTACATTTCCACGACCGTAGCGAAATTGCACCTCTTCTGATTGGCAAAGGGTTGTGTTCTCTGATGAGTCACATTTTTTGCTCCACCGACTTGACGGACGTTGGCGTGAGACCTCTGAGAACAAATACTCTGCAACAATTGTTGGAAGAACACAAGCTTGTGGCTGCAGCATTATGGTCTGGGTAATGTTTTCTTGGAATTGTCCAGGTCCACTCAAACCTGGATTGATTGGGTTATCTATCCATCTTTGCAGATCAAGTACACCCAGAAATGTTGACTGTCTTCCCTGGAACGGATGGGATCTTCTTCCAGCAGGACAAATCAACTTGTCATATGGAATTGTCCGGGAGTAGTTGGAGGATCGCGACAAAGTCTTTAAAGTACTTCCCTGGCCTCCAAATCCCGCAGACTTGAACCCCATTGAGCACTTGTGGGACCTCCTAGATCACCATATTCACTATATGTTTTCTTCACCACAAACTCTTCAACAGCCATTGGATGCACTGCAGTCTGCATGGCTCCATATACCCTTGCCAACCTATCACCATTTTATTGATTCACCACCATTTCATCTAGCTACTGTCTGTGCTGCACACAGTGTTTTTTCAGGGGATATTAATAATGTGACTGGACCGTGTATTATGATTCTTAATGAAAGCACAGGTACTTTTTCATTATAAATAGTTCAATTATTCTATACATTCAAGATCTCCTACTGCCCAATTAAAAGAGGATAAACCGTGGCAACTCGCAACATGATTTTATATAATGGTTAATAATTAAAGGAAAAATTAAAAATAATAAAGTTGACAATGAACAAAATATTTAAAAAATTCTTAAAAAATAGCAATGCAGCTTGTATAGTAAAATGTTCATTTAACCTAATTTTGGTGCAGGAGCACCAGTTTTGTAGACTTCTCTCCCCTTAGCAGTTCAAGAGTCCCCATCATTGAACCTTTTTAGAATGAATCCTAAATGAACATGGAAGGATTCTGGATTTCACTAGGGTTTTTAATATAAGTGTCTAAAATCAAATATTCCCCAACTGGTGTCTCCCCTCTGCAGCTCATGAAGACGGTGTACTTCAAAGTACACAAGTTTGTACTATCTTATAATAGCAAATCAGTGGCAACCTGCTCCTTGAGATAAATCTCTGACTGGCTCATTTGAAACACTCAATTTCACAGTCTGTGCATTCATGAGCTGCTTGAGCTTCAGAGGGTAGACCCAAATATATATAAATTGTATGATTTTATGCAGAAAAAACAGCACTTTTAAACACTTCTTAAAAAATCTGTTTTTTTTTTTCTGGCTAAAATCCTACAGTTTTTACCTTTTTAATAAAATAAAGTACATGGAAGTAAATAGATACATAGATTTATTATTGTTTTCCTTGTTTAATCCAGAAATCACCCATGTCCCTTTAAGCCTTACCTATTTACCAAAGCTATTGGGCAGTACAGCATTTGCGGAAGAAGTAGAAAGTGGCTTGATTCCAACTAGGAGAAAAGCATTTAATAAGTTGTATTTGTTATTATTTATTACTGTTTAGTTATTATACAAATATTTAGTTGGTATACTACATAATTTCTCATAATGCCCCTAATCAAAAACAATAGTGAATATCATGTGTATTTTTCTTTTATCTTTCAGAATTTCATCCTAATGAACAGAACCCAGTTCTACTGGATCATACAGTTGTGCTAGATCCAAGCACAGGAACAGAAATCTTGTTTGGTATGTTATTAGTTTTACTCTGTGACCATTTATTACATATATTGAAACGTTTGCTGTTAGTTTACATGTGATTCCTATACTTTTTATATGGAAATTCTTTGATATGGCAAGATCCAGTTATGCAAAACAGTTTTTTCTAATATTTAAGACCAGGTTTTCTCTTGATTATTGGTGCAAATTAATAACGTTTGACTGAAGAAAAGTGACTGTGACCCTAAATGTTTGTTTAGGATATGACCTCTTCAAAATGAAATGCATGCTACAGTATAGATAAAACATACCGTATAAGCCGACCCGAGTATAAGCCGAGGCACCTTTTTTTTTACCACAAAATACTGGGTAAAATGAGTGACTCTAGTATAAGCCGAGGGTGGGAAATGTGCTGCCCCCTGTGTGCCCTCTGTGTCCCCCCTCTCTCTCCCGTGTCTCTTCTCCCCTCTCCCTTCCATGTGTCTCTTCCCCCCCTCCCCTTTCCCTGTGTCCCCCCCCCCCCCCCCCGTCTCCCTTCCCTGTGTCTCTTCCCCCACTCCTCATCCTCAACCTCCCTTCCTCAACCTCCCTTCCTCAACCTCCCTTCCTCAACCCCACTACAGGAGGGAGGTTGAGGATGAGGAGTGGGGGAAGAGACACAGGGAAGGGGGGGCCGAGGGGGCCCTTTTTAGCCTTAAAAAAAGGCCTGAAAAACTCGACTTATACTCGAGTATATACGGTCATTAACCTTCCCTAAAAAGACAACCAGTATCTATATTCTAAACACAATATACTTTTTTTTTAACTGCAGTTGTATTTGTATAGATTTCATGACTTTTTTTATTATAATTAATAAGCATTAAAAGCATATCTAATTTGAATTGGTTAATACATTTCTGCATCCTTTTTATATGCAGCACATTTCATAAAACTTAAGTATTGTTATTATCTAAAAACTTCTATCTCTCTAAACATTATGTTGACTTCCCAAGAGGTGGCTACACAGACACCTTATTCCCCCCAATCGGCATGGAGCATTTGGGGACCAATTGTAACCCATTAATTACCTGCTGTGTCTTCCTCCTCAGCCAATAGGAGAGCGCTGATGTCAGCCCCCAAGCCACTGCTGGGATATGAGCTGCCCACCTGCTTCATGTGACTGCTCTCTGCTATGTCTGTGTGTGAGCTGTTCTTTGTGTGAGAGCTGCAGCTGTCACCAAAGAGAGTGAGAGGTGTGTGTGTGTGTGAGAGACAGGGATTAAAAAACGCAGTAGTAGTTGATGCTGGGAATGGAAAACCTACAGGGATGGTAATAAAGTGTGAATGTGCTGCACAGAGGGACTCTTATATGAAAATACATAGCACCTTCTAATATGGTGCCACACTACATATCCCAGGCTAATTTGCAGCACAAATAGGACCCACAGAGATTGATCCAAATGTTTCAACTGCCTGAGGTTCCTCGTGATTGGCCAAAATAAAATTTAGTCTGGGTTTCAAGGAGGTGTTTACTCTAATTTTCAACTGTCAGAAATTACAAGACATTTTGCTAATTTTAAGTTACGTTTTTAAGTGTTTATTTTGGTATTTTTCCTGCAAAAATGTTTTCATCCGCTACTGTGATGCATTCATAATGCAGGAAACTTAGATATGCCTTTTAAGTATATGTCTGCTTCAGTAATATAAATAACCAGGTGTTAAATTTTATTTTTTGTTTAAATAGAATGTATCACAAGAGCTGATGAGTGTGAATTTCATCAGTCAAGTGAACTTATATCGGTCTGTAAAGGAATTAACAATCCAATATTTTCTATGGGTAAACTGATCATTGGCCCATTACAAGAGAAAGGATACCAGTCTGTCTGTCTAGACACAATTGTAAGTATCTCAATATTTGAAAATGTTCTATTGCTTGTCCTTTCCCTAAAATATATATTCAAATCAAACACCTAAGTATGTATAAATTAGAGTATAATGTGCTTTGTGAGACTGTGTTGTAAGGTTCAAGCAATTTATTACTTGATTGATTTAATTTTGGTGAATACAAGTTTTTATAATAATGACATGAAATGTTTTTCGAATTTGCAGTAGAAATCTGACATCTCTGTATGTACATACTTGTCTAGCATGCATTTTTAAGAAACAGTCTTTTACAATACTAGGTTTTCATGGAAAATCTTTGTGTAAAGCTGAAGCGGTGGAAATGCAATGCTTCACTGTTAAAGGGTTGTCGTGGTGTTCAAACAAGAGGGTTTAATCTTGTTTTAGTAACACATTTGCAATAAAGTCAATATTTGAAGAAAAAAAATTCAATGTAGCTATTAAAAATAACATTATAGCTTCCAGCAGAGCTGCTTCTCTTAACCCCTGTATCCAGGGGGTGAGGTTCTGTCCAGAAGGCTATCCTAGGTTTTTGTTTTGGCTGGTATAAGTTTGCCTGTAATAGTGTTGAAGGGAAGGGGTCTGGTCTTTACCTGATCAGGTACTCTCAACCCCTGGACACTCCCCCTGGGAGTAGAAAAAGCACAACTACAAAAAAAAAATAAACTGCAAATCTAAGTGTTTTAAAGCCACAGAGATTTTATTTTTTGAAATACTACTTTTATAGCTAAGTATTAAGTGACCACTGCAGTTCAAGGAAAAATACACTTGTTTGTAAAGTATTTAACAAACAAACAATATTGGAAGTTCTGTATGCCATGGACATAAAAACATATTTTTTTGCCGTTCGGGTACAAGAATCCATATTGGCCCAGAAGCAGGACATTGCAAAATACAGTACAACCATAGCTCTCTAGGTTCTCTAAAAATACATTTATGTCCATAGCTGCTAATGTTATCAGTTTATAGTATACTTCACAAATGCAACAATTTCTTCATCTGCAGTGGTTCTTTAGGACCAGCACACATACCAGGAATTAAAAACTGGTGTTGGACAGTGTTAAATATAGTCCTTGTTATACTGGAATTCTAACCGTATATCCTGACCAGTTAACTTACATCTGACTGCTATAAGAACTCCAAATACACTGGAAACTTATAAGTTAAAGGGTTTATTAACATACAAGAGTAGTGGTGAGATTGGCATCTGAAATACAAGGCTCTACCTATATAATACTAATGTGTGTAAATACTAATGTGTGTATGCAAGAGTGTAGAGTATTCCTCCTGATTCCTCTGTTCCTTTCCTAAGATAATTCTACTACCCAGCAAGTCCATTTGGCCCAGTTATACACATCATAGCCACACCCTGGGATTGTCCCAGCCATTCAAATCTTTCATCCGTGAATGACCCCTGGATGTGATTCTTCATTTCACCTTTGCTCGACCTCTTGTTTGAGTTGATTTCCATGCTTTGTGTCCATGATGCAAATTCATCGCTGAGGCTTTTACTACTGACCATTTGTTGTTTGATCACCAGCAGGGTGTCATTCGGGAAAGTTATCTTTCCTTTATTCCTTATAACAGATAACTGGACATCCACAAGCAAGGCATTCAAGCATATTAACCTCTTCATTACAGCTCCAAAATTGGTTAATTAATCATATATTTATAACAGACAGCCAAACAAGGAAAGGTGTTGTAAATTACAACTGAGAGAACAACCAGTCAGTATCCTCTGATTTTGTATTGGTTTACTTTATTACAACTAATATTACTTAATACTGACAGATTAGATGGCTGTCAGGGCATTACTAGGTACTTTTGTTAAAGTACCTGACAGTAAGCAGGTATTTTTGAAATGTCTCTACATTACTCAAGTGTGTATGTATGTATGTGTATGTATATATATGTATGTATATATATGTATGTATATATATGTATGTATATATATGTATGTATATATATGTATGTATATATATATATATATATATATATATATATATATAAAACGAATAATACATTAATAAGCCCATTTGCATGTCTAAAAGGCGGGGACATGCAAATGAGAATACAATGTACCTCACTCTTTTAATCCAAAAATAGCAACATTATACATTGCTCCCTTAAAGCATATGCCCGCTGTATTAAACAGCTTTTAAGCAAAGCATCGGGTTGGATTTTACACAAACCAAAAATCACTCATATACAGGCCTGTTTCAAGCTTTTGGCTATCATCAGTATGAGGTAGATTCTGGTTTGTGCAATAGATTTTGTAGGATTGGGTATTCCACAATAATCATTTAGTGTATGGTGAGCACAAAAGTGAGAAAAGCTCTCCACCGTACAAAGTACAGAAAACGATTAATACATTAATAAGCCCATTTGCATGTCTAAAAGGCGGGGACATGCAAATGAGAATACAATGTACCTCACTCTTTTAATCCAAAAATAGCAACATTATACATTGCTCCCTTAAAGCATATGCCCGCTGTATTAAACAGCTTTTAAGCAAAGCATCGGGTTGGATTTTACACAAACCAAAAATCACTCATATATAGGCCTGTTTCAAGCTTTTGGCTATCATCAGTATGAGGTAGATTCTGGTTTGTGCAAATGGGCTTATTAATGTATTATTCGTTTTCTGTACTTTGTACGGTGGAGAGCTTTTCTCACTTTTGTGCTCACCATACACTAAATGATTATTGTGGAATACCCAATCCTACAAAATCTATTGCACAAACCAGAATCTACCTCATACTGATGATAGCCAAAAGCTTGAAACAGGCCTGTATATGAGTGATTTTTGGTTTGTGTAAAATCCAACCCGATGCTTTGCTTAAAAGCTGTTTAATACAGCGGGCATATGCTTTAAGGGAGCAATGTATAATGTTGCTATTTTTGGATTAAAAGAGTGAGGTACATTGTATTCTCATTTGCATGTCCCCGCCTTTTAGACATGCAAATGGGCTTATTAATGTATTATTCGTTTTCTGTACTTTGTACGGTGGAGAGCTTTTCTCACTTTTGTGCTCACCATACACTAAATGATTATTGTGGAATACCCAATCCTACAAAATCTATTGCACAAACCAGAATCTACCTCATACTGATGATAGCCAAAAGCTTGAAACAGGCCTGTATATGAGTGATTTTTGGTTTGTGTAAAATCCAACCCGATGCTTTGCTTAAAAGCTGTTTAATACAGCGGGCATATGCTTTAAGGGAGCAATGTATAATGTTGCTATTTTTGTATTAAAAGAGTGAGGTACATTGTATTCTCATTTGCATGTCCCCGCCTTTTAGACATGCAAATGGGCTTATTAATGTATTATTAGTTTTCTGTACTTTGTACGGTGGAGAGCTTTTCTCACTTTTGTGCTCACCATACACTAAATGATTATATATATATATATATATATATATATATATATTTTTTTTTTTTTTTTTTTTGTCCCTAATTTATGCTTTTCTATTTCTTTGTATTGTAGTTATTTGTATTTATTTATGTATATATATATATATATATATATATATATATATATATATATATATATATATATATATATATATATATATATATATATATATATATATATATATATATATATAAAAAAAAAATTTCCTTTGTCCCTAATTTAAGCTTTTCTATTTCTTTGTATTGTAGTTATTTTACATTATTCGTGGTACAGTGGAGGTAACCATTTATTTGACAAGTTACATTCTGAAAACAGGAGATCAGTTTTGTATTCCACCTGGTAAGTTGTCTTTGCAGAAATCCTAGAACCTCTTGTTCCACAGAGAACAGTTTAAGCACTGTCTTACATTATAGTTAGACTTGACATAGACTAGACATGTAATATGTTTATGTGATAAAGATAGCTATGTACAATTTAAAAGTTGTTACAGGCCACACTGGCTCTTCGCCTACATTTGGAAAATAGAACCGCTCATGCTGACAGAATTATATATCAAAACTCAAAGCTAATGTTTGTAGCAAAGAGCTGTTCCCAACTTTCCCACCATAACTATGCTCTTAAAAACTATAAAGGAAGAGTTACTCTGGAAATACGATCTGGTATTATATGCTTACCTGAGCATGTATGACTTTAGATTTATAAACTTTTCTATGTGGGTTTAGGCATTTTCATTGACTAGTTTCATTAATTCCATCTATGTATTAACCCTTATTGGATCTTGGGGAAAAAAAAATAAAAATGTTGTGAATGGTATAGTCTTCTAGTTACTATTTTTTATTTCTGATTCCTGGCAAGTATATGGTCTAAGCTCCATTCTTTTGCAATATGTGTGTATATATATATATATATATATATATATATATATATATATATATATATATATATATATATATATATATATATATATATATATATATATATATATATATATATATATATATTATACCGTATTTATCGACATGTCCTCCTCATCCTCAACCCCCCTCCTCATCCTCAACCCCCCTCCTCATCCTCAACCCCCCTCCTCATCCTCAACCCCCCTCCTCATCCTCAACCCCCCTCCTCATCCTCAACCCCCCTCCTCATCCTCAACCCCCCTCCTCATCCTCAACCCCCCTCCTCATCCTCAACCCCCCTCCTCAAACTCCCTCCTCAAACTCCCCATCCTCCCTCCTCAACCCACCTATCCTCAACCCCCCTCCTCAACCTCAACCCCCCTCCTCAACCTCCCTCCTCATTCTAAACCCCCCCTCTCCTCAAACTAAACCCCCCCTCCTCAACCTTAACCCCCCCCCCTCCTCAACCTAAACCCCCCTCAGAAGCAGGTAAGTGAGGGGGGGGGGGGGTGTATTGAGGGGGGTTTAGGTTGAGGAGGGGGGGGGGGTAGAATGCGGAGGGGGTTTAGAGTGAGGAGGGAGGTTGAGGATGAGGAGGGGGGAGGGAATATCGGCGTATAACACGCACCTATGATTTGCCCCCTATTTTCAGGGAGAAAAAGTGTGTGTTATACGCCGATAAATACGGTATATATATATATATATATATATATATATATATATATATATATATATATAATTTTCTTGTTTGTTTGCCCTGTACTTAACCATGCGACACTACAGAATATGTTGGCATTTTAAAAATAAAGGACAATAATAATGGGCAAAATAGTTTTAGGAGAAAGATGGGGGAAAAAACGCACCAGCTTCCAAAAATTTATTTTTTTGTATACAAATATTCCATGCTTCCATGGGTACAGAAAGGGAAGCAACATTGTTTGGACAGTATCTTTTCAACTGGGTTATTTCCAGCAACTAATATGTACCAATAGTTATGTTCAGCAGAATTAATGTCATATTATGATTTCATTGATAATGTGCCACTGCATAGCTACCACACAATAAAAAGGAGACTATAAAGCAGCCCTGTCACACAGTATTTCAAATCATATAGCTTTAATGGATACATTGGTTTTCTTTTTAAAATAGTTATAATAAAGATTTATATTTTATGTTGCAACAAATGAGAAATATAGGTCTACTTGGATCTGAATCACTGGAGGCCTGCTCTAGAAAGCTATTTCAGTTCTATGCATGATTAAAGTATTCCATGCTGCAGACTTCCATTTTCTTTGCAACTTTTGGCTCAACCTGGTGTGTAATTGTAATCTAATGAGCTTTGTATTAGCCTTAATGAGAGCACTGACAGTTGTTGATGCCACATTCCAGTTGTGCAGATAACGTACTGTCTACCATTTTAGTTTCCACTTCCTGACGTGAGCGGAAACGTCAAATGCAGATTCCACTGTTGCTTAATTGCATGTATAAATTTATGTACAAACTAATTTTTATTTGTACATAAATATGTTGCTCATTTTCAAGTTTAACATTTACAAGAGAATATTTTTAATGTACGCTCACAGTGGTCCTTTGATAACAGTAACTTGTGTGTTTTCTGTTCATAGAAATGATCTTTTATACATGTTTTATTTCATTACAGGTAATATGTATAACATCAAGAATCTTCAGACAAAGGATGCAGTTTTTCACTTTACACAGATTAAGGGACGACGTCTGACATTAGAAGCCTCCAACTAAACAAAATTGTTTTTTTGTAAAAAAATTCAAAGTATTGACCAGTGTTTGTATATTAAAAAAAAAAAAAAAAAAAAAAACAGGACTAAATAATTTTATATTTTGTATATATTGTTTAATATTTTGTGTACAATATGTTTGTTGTGTAAATATTTAAAAGTGTTAATACATTTCTATTACAAAACTTGCATGACTTTTTTTTTCTTAGGATCTCTGGCATTCAGAATTATTAAAAAAAAGATCATGAAAGTTCCCAGACTTGCAAACTTTTCTTTTTTGTTGGACTCATTTTGAAATGGAGTGTGAGAGAAGTTAAAAAAAAAAAAAAAATGGTTTGACCAGAATCTACATACAATATACTGACTGCATACCCAGCAGTTTCCACGTCTTATTTTTCTAGTTAGTTAGCATTTCCCGATTTTTAAGATAATTTGTATTTTAATGGAAAGATGCATGCCTAAACATTTTGGAATTGCACACTGTTTTTGCTGTTCATGCAAATATCATCAAAGCCCCCCAGAAAAGAAAGTTGTAAATTGCAAATACTAACAAAGTAGATTACACCAGCTCTAGTGAAGAAGAGACCTCACATCTGCGACTGGGCATCATACCATCCCAACCTGGGTAAAATCACTCACCAATGGACATCTTTGCCTACCAACAGCCTAGTGAAGTGGTGAGAACTATAGCACCTGAGTTCTTATAGTTGTGGGATGGCTGAGGAAGAAAAGGCTGTGTCTCACAGTGCCTACAGTCCATCAGGACCCTGGATCCCAGAATAAGGGAGGGGACAAACCAACAAGCAACTTAAATAAATAGAATGAAAACCTGGGGTTTATTTAGCAGGGGTTTTTTTTAGGACATGGTGAAAGGGAACAAAATAAACATTCAATGCAATTAAATAGTCCACAATGGATCTCTGTACAATCAAGGAGAAAGCTAGTTCTTAATACCTCTTCTCAATCCTTGGTCTTTTTCCTTTTAGTGAAACACTAGTGATCTGAATCGCCAAAGAGACAAAAGGGTTTGTACTTTTGTTCCTCCTTTTTTTCTTTTCTCAAATTTGTTCTGATTTTGATGTGACATAGGGCCTCATATCATCCACAGAAGCACTGACCAACTGACATCTTTGAGAGAAGAAGATTAATTTCCACTTTCTATTAAAAAAAAAACAAAAAAAAAAAACAAGGTTGGTCAAATATCACCTAGGAAGGATTGCTCCGTATATAGTATTAGTAGTTTTATATAAAGGACAAGAAATAAAACTAAACATTTGAAAACAAGATTTCAGTTGATTTGCTCTGAGCATAGTATAATTCATAGTTGAATATAAAGTTTGAGTTATACATTCCATACAATTTTAAATAAACAACATAATCTGAATAGTGTTATATGCATATTATGTTATATACAGCATCATGTTAATAAAGAAACCAAAGTAGATAAGGCATTGTAATATAACCAGTCCCATGACCCTATGGAGCATGCCAGGCACATCTTGTGTCTGCCATTGATGCGCACAACCAAAGATACTGGAGTGGGTTTCCAGTACCTTCTCCAGTGGACTGGGATTTGTCTGACCTCTCTGCTATGGCCTGCCCATCTTGGGTGACCCTACATGGTATAGCTCACAGCTTCATTGAGGTACACAAGCCCCTTCACTATGACAAGGGAGTGATCCAGAAGACCCAAGCTTCATAGCTCTCCTATGATGAAAGGATCACTGTGCTTGTGTGTGAAAGCAAAGGTGGAGTGAAAAAAGCGCACAATCCCTTCAGTAGTCCCAATGTTATGGGATAATGTTTGGTCTGAAGCTCTCAATGTTGGTCTCTCCTATGTAGAAATGTTAATTATATATACACTGTACTGATGGCGGACAGATATAGATGCTATGTATCTATCAATTGGCTGGTTGCCATTCAGATCTGTTCTCACAGTGCAAAGATCCCGGTGGCAGTGAGGTAGACTAAGACTATGAATATGGCCACCTGTTGATGTTGTGGTTTTGCTGTAATGATAGTGTCTAAACCAGGGGTCACCAAACTTGGTCCTGGAGGGCTGACCCAGGCCTGGATTTGTGGATATCCTTGCTGCAAACAGGTGAGTCAATCAGGATGGCTGAAGAAACAAGATTCTCACCTGTTTGCAGCAAGGATATCCACAAATCCAGGCCTGGTGCGGCCCTCCAGGACCGAGTTTGGTGACCCCTGGTCTAAACAGCCATGTATTCTTCAAACTCACCCCAAATCAATGGGATGGAAACCAGGGTTGATAAACAGGTTTTATTCATAGAATGCCGCAGATAAAATATACACAGTAGTCCGTCTTTGGTGTTTGTCATATACAACGGATAAAACAAAGAAAAAGTAAAAACAAACTCTAAAAGATTTAAAACCTAAAAAAACTTTGGTTGGTGCACACAAATTATGTCTCCACTTTCTTTGAGGTGTTGGAGATGATATTTATGTGTAAATAGACTTCATCAAATGCATACAATTTCACCGTTTTGCTGATGGCTTCCTCAGTGATAATGGTATAAATGTTGGTATTGGTTGTACCCTGTTGGGATTGAGTAAATGGATAAGAAAAATAAATAATTGTCCGCTGCCCTTTGGGATTAATCACTTTAGTGATGTCTATCCATTAGTATTCTGATAACAATTTATGAATTATCCCTTTGTTGATTTGCAAATGTTTTTTTTATGATGTTAGTGTAATGATCTATGCACAATCTATATCGCCCAAGTAGAATTGTGGAAAAGAATGTTACAGATCAATATATGATCTATACCTCAAGTTAAGCCTAGGGGAGACGCTGGTGTCTTAGTCTGTGTCTGATGGTATGGTGCCCAACATACCACTCATGTAGAGCTAAAATGTGTATTGGTACAATGAAATGTGTGTGTGTATATATATATATATGTATATATATATATATATATGTATGTATGTATATATATGTATATATATATATATATATATATATGTATATATATATATATATATGTATATATATATATGTATATATATATATATATGTATATATATGTATATATATATATATATATATATATATATATATGTATATATATATATATATATATGTATATATGTATATATATATATATATGTATATATGTATATATATATATATATATATATATATATATGTGTGTGTATATATATATATATATATATATATATATATATATATTACACACTGTAGTGGGTATTATGATATGTGTGTGCTGATATGGGGCCTCATTTTTTTACAGAAGTTTTTAGTTAGTGAAGACCTTGCTTGTGGATAGAAATTCACTAACTAAAAACTTCTATAAAATAAATATGCTCTGTGCATATGTAGAGCCCTATTCAATTGGCCAAATCGCAATTGAATGAGGCCCATGGTGTATAGCATACCACTAATGCACAACTATGCAAACATATATATATATATATATATATATATATATATATATATATATACACATATATATATATATATATATATATATATATATATATATACACATATATATATATATATACACAGTGGATATAAAAAGTCAAGGTTTCTGTGCTGTAAAAAAATTAGACAAAATCATTTCAGAACTTTTTCCACCTTTAATGTGACCTATAAACTGTACAACTCAATTGAAAAACAAACTGAAATCTTTTAGGTAGAGGGAAGAAAAAATATAAAAATAAAATATTATGGTTGCATAAGTATGCACACCCTTAAACTAATACTTTGTTGAAGCACCTTTTGATTTTATTACAGCACTCAATCTTTTTGGGTATGAGTCTATCAGCATGGCACATTTTGACTTGGCAAGATTTGCCCACTCTTCTTTGCAAAAACACTCCAAATCTGTCAGATTGCGAGGGCATCTCCTGTGCACAGCCCTCTTCAGATCACCCCACAGATTTTCAATCTGATTCAGGTCTGGGTTCTGGCTGGGCCATTCCAAAACTTTAATCTTCTTCTGGTGAAACCATTCCTTTGCCGATTTGGATGTATGCTTTGGGTCGTTGTCATGCTGAAAGATGAAGTTCCTCTTCATGTTCAGCTTTCTAGCAGAAGCCTGAAGGTTTTGTGCCAATATTGACTGGTATTTGGAACAGAATTCCCTCTATCTTAGCTAAGGCCCCAGTTCCAGCTGAAGAAAAACAGCCCCAAAGCATGTTTCTTCCACCACCATGCTTCACTGTGGGTATGGTGTTCTTTTGGTGATGTGCAGTGTTGTTTTTGCGCGAAACATATCTTTTGGAATTATGGCCAAAAAGTTCAACATTGGTTTCATCAGACCATAACTTTTTCCACATGCTTTTGGGAGACTTCAGATGTGTTTTTGCAAACTGTAGCGTGGCTTTGATGTTTTTCTTCGTAAGAAAAGGCTTTTGTCTTGCCACTCTACCCCATAGACATATGAAGAATACGGGAGATTGTTGTCACATGTACTACACAGCCAGTACTTGCCAGATATTCCTGCAGCTCCTTTAATGTTGCTGAGCCCATGAGTAAGCCCCATTAAGTGGTGAAACGGACCGTCGGGAGCAGGGGGGAGATGGTACACTTAATTCTATGCTCTTTGTGAGCTACAGCAGAACAACTATACCCCTGTCTGGTATTTCAAAAAACGCAAGTATACATGTATTGCTTTATGTCCTAAAGGGGAGACTTAAGATACTCCTATCCCTTTTTTCTCACACTTAAGCAGTAAAAGCCTAACTTTATGCAGTGGTTTGATAATGCTATAAGTGATACATATGTCTATTTAAGGATTGATGGTGATATCTGCCTCCCCTCTATACTTCAAATTAAATTATAGTATACTGCGTTCATAATTATATTTATACTAGGTACCACTCTCTACCCCCTGCCTTTTTGTTGTTGTTTTTAAACCTTTCTTAGTTCAGTGCACTTTTTTTACAAATAAACAGCGCCTATCTTTTCATCTATAATATATGTTGCTGCATCCCTACGATTAGCAAATACCTATTGCATATGAGGCTTGCATACCAGCATCACTTTATTATTATTATACCATTATGATGCTTATTTTTAAGCTCTAGAAATTAAATATTATACCACTTCATCTGTCATAATAAAGGTGGTCACTTATTTCTAATTCCACAGTATTATGGGACAGTGATACCTCATTTTTTCTTGACTTACAGCCATTATTTCAGGATAGACGCTTTTTAATTTTGTAGTTACTTATCTTGCTTCATCCTGGAGAACACTAAATTATCCTACTTTTTTCCTATTAAATTATTTCCCCCTTTTATAGAATTTAGTGTTAAGCACTAGGAAATTGCTTAGGTCATACATTCATATCTTGAATGTGAGAGAAAGGAAAACCCCATCTATACTTAATATTAGGTTGAGTAAGAATAGATAAGGTGGGTTTTATTGAGCTGCGTTTTGCTAATGTAATTGGAGCAACACCTGCAAAAATCGATAGTTGCAAAGATGATAGTTGAGAATCATATGGGCCTTCGATAAATCCCATTGTTCTAGAGGAGCTTAAGACTAAGTCTCTGGCGTACTAGCGGAGAAATCTGTGAGTGATGTCCTTGGATTTATTGATTGGTCCTTGGGGTGCCAAAGCTCTATGTTCTTTCTATTTCAAGCATTTGTTCTGGTGTCTGGTGGTATTCTTAGGTAGAATAGAGCTTATTAATTTATTAAGATGTGAAAAGACATCTGTGACAGTTTAGGGAACACCTCTGATCCTGATTTTGTTGCGGCTGGACCTGTTTTCAAGGTCTTCAAGTTTTTCTTCCTCTATTTCCAGGCGTTGTGAATTTCTGGATATATCCATTTTATCTCTAGTCTGTGTATCTGATTTGATCGGTTAAGGGTTCCAGAGCATATGTCCTTTGCCTCAAGTTATGAATTTCTTTCTTGATCTCTTGTACGGCTGAAGATAGTTTAGACTTAAATAGCTTTTCAAGTTTTCCATACAAGGAATCTGGTTGGGTTATCGTGGGTGCTGTGGTGCCTTGGTCTGTTTCTTGAGTCCCCCGAAGAACCTAGAGGAGAGCTGTGAGAAGGTGGAGTGCCAGTGGTTTTGGATTTACCGTATATACTCGAGTATAAGCAGAGTTTTTCAGCCCTTTTTTAAAGGCAAAAAAGGGCCCCCTTGGCCTATACTCGAGTCACTCTCCCCCCCATGTCTCTGTAACCCCCTCCCCGTGTCTCTCTAACCCCCATATCTCTCTAATCCCCGTGTCTCTTTCCCTCCCCCCTCCTCAACCTAAACCCCCCTCAATCCCCCTCCTCCACCTAAACCCCCCTAAATACCTCCCCCCTCTCCCCTCACTTACCTGCTTGTGCTCCGGCCTCCGCTCCTTGACCCGGCGCCGGTGCGCATGTGACGTCACATTTGCGCCGGGTCAAGGAGCGGAGACCGGAGCACAAGCAGGTAATTGAGGGCAGAGGGGGGAGGTATTTAGGGGGGTTTAGGTGGAGGAGGGGGGTTTAGGTGGAGGAGGGGGGTTTAGGTGGAGGAGGGGGGTTTAGGTAAAGGAGGGGGGTTTAGGTAAAGGAGGGGGGTTTAGGAAGAGGAGGGGGGTTTAGGAAGAGGAGGGGGGTTGAGGGGGGTTTAGGAAGAGGAGGGGAGTTGAGGGGGGTTTAGGTTGAGGAGGGGAGTTGAGGGGGGTTTAGGTTGAGGAGGGGGGTTGAGGGGGATTGAGGGGGGTTGAGGTTGAGGAGGGAGGATGAGGAGGGAGGTTGAGGATGAGGAGGGAGGTTGAGGAGGAAGGTTGAGGATGAGGAGGGAGGTTGAGGAGGAAGGTTGAGAAGGGAGGTTGAGGATGAGGAGGGAGGTTGAGGAGTGGGGTTGAGGAGGGTGATAAGGGAGGGGGGAAGAGACACAGGGAAGGGAGAGGTTGGAAGAGACACAGGGAAGGGAGAGGGGAGAAGAGACACAGGGAAGGGAGAGGGGGACACAGAGGGCACAAGAGGGACACAGGGGGCAGCACAATTCCCACCCTCAGTTTATACTCGAGTCACTCATTTTACCCAGTATTTTGTGATAAAATGGGTGCCTCGGCTTATACTCGGGTCGGCTTATACTAGAGTATATACGGTAAATTTTCTGGAATGCTTTTGGCCGTTAGATTTTCTTTGTTTTGCCCATTTTTAAAAAAAGTATTCCCAGAGATATGAATTCAGATTTTTTATGGTAAAAATATGTGCAAGAATAGATTGAACAAAATCTTTTATAACATAATGTAAGTAGACCAGCAGTAGAGTTGGTTTAAGTCTTATTATATGTTTGCCTGGATTTGTTATGGGTTCTATTTTCTTTAACGGCCCATTTCTCAGAATACCAGGCTTGTAAGAGTATTTGGCTAATCTTGTTAATTACGTTTGGTAATATTCTCCCTGTGGGAGTTTCTAGTTTTCCAGGTGGTGTGTTTTTTCTTGTTTGCTCAAGATGGGCAAGTTTCTTTGCTTGTGAAAACCAAAGAGAAGATTTTGTGTTTATTTGTGTAAGATTCCTTGGTTTTTCATGGTGGATAGACCAGACCTCTAATTGCTCAAAATGTTCAAGGTCCCTGTCCCTGTTGTTTTGTTTTTGTATTTGAGCCCTTTCTCTACTGGGTATTGTCTCTTGAGGGGTTTAGTGACACTGTAAATATTTTATTTTGTATAAATCCCCCAAGTTTCTCCCTGGGTGTCTGTGTTTGTTATCCCCAGTCCGTTGGAGATCCCCTGGATCTCCTTCTGTCTTTGATGGGAGAGTGCTGGGGCAATTAGTCTTAGTCCAAGGTGGTATAATGCAAGAGAGCTCAGGGGGGCAATCTACCTCATCCCAGGCAATTTAGCACAAACCTGTACTGAGTCTGGTGTGTCCAGTTCTGCAGTTGTCAGTTTGTGCTCCCAGTTAATCTCCTGCCACATTATATTCCTGCAATCAGGAGGCAGTACTGGTGTCTCAGTTCGCTCTGTTGGCCTCTGGTATGAGGCATCTTTCTATTCCAGGTCTCCCCCCTAAAGATCAGGTGGTCCTGTCTTTGATGCAGCTTTTGCTGTATAGTGTATCAGCAAGGGTGTGAAGCGGTAGATCCCAAACTGTCTCTCTTCAAACACAGGCGGAAATGATTGTCCTGACTGGCTCAAATTTTCTGTAGTCGGTTTATTTGTTTCACAGTGTTGCAAATCAGTTTTGTACAGAAGAGCAGAGACAATTCTAGGTGTGTTTTCAGCGTTTTTCTTCAGCGCATAAACGAAGCATGTCTGCTCTAGCGGAGTGGTGGCTCCGCTCCCACACTGATTTTTTTTTTACTACTTAATGTTCAAGAAAACTTGACCATTACAGCAAGAACAGTGCCCAAAAGATGTCCAAAATGAAGATAACTGAGCAAAAGAAAAAACAGGATATTTCCTTTTAGTATATAGAACCTGTTGTCTTTCACTAACATTACCATAAACCCTAACCAAAAGAACAAAGTGTGTGGTGGCACTCAAGACTTGCACCACTCTGGGCAGACAACAGGAAAGGTCAGAAAAATATATTCATGTTCCTAAGAATTTGTGTTTTGTATAGATGCAAAATGTTTTAATATTTAGTGATCTCAATCTGTGTGGCTAGCAGCAAACAGAGAGGAAGCAAAACAACAGAGCTCCCAGCAATTAGGCTTAAAAAAACATAAAAATACCAAGCAATTTGGATCATATTTGATTTACAAGACCAGCTTGCAGTGACTGAACAGTATGGATTGCTCTGGAACTGTGTAGCAACTTTTGGACTTCACGTTAAGTCCAGTAGATTGTTTAGATCTGTGTTAAAGGTACTGGATGGAAACATATCACATACTTGGGAATTAAAATTCCCAGATCTACTAAGCTAATTTATGAAGTCAACTATCCCGATATTAGAACCTTGTCTACCCTCAATATCTTGTGGTTTGGCAAAATTCACGCCGTTAAAATGAACACCCTCCTTAATCTATTGTACCTTTTTCGCACTATCCTGACACCAATTAAGCTAAAAGATTTAACAACCCTACAAAAATCAATTTCAACCTTCATATGGAACAATAAAAAACCTAGGATAAATAGGGCAACCATGACCGCATCAAAACAAAGAGGAGGCTTAGCCACCCCTCATCTGCTAAGATATTTCTAAGGCAGCGAGACTAGCCCAACTAACCAATTGGTACATTAAGGACTCACCTCCAGTGTGGGTAGAAATAGAACAAGTTCTCAGGGAACAAAATATACTTTTTAATCAGATATTATGGTTAAGCATCCATCATGAAGTTCCCATGAAATTATTACCAATGAGCATAAGCCATTCCATCACATTATGGAAACAGATAAACAAAAGAACCCATTTGTTAGAAAACGGCTCATGGTTAGCCCCACTATGGATGCCCCATAATGAACATTACATAAACAAAAATTTCCAATTAGCTTGGTGGATCCAAAAACAAATGATAATGTTTGCAGACATATTGTTGGAATGTCAGACTTGGTCCCCCACTGAATTCAGTGCAAGTCATCAATCACTGCATAAAGAATGGTTAAATCTAATGAGGATTAATACCAAACAAGGCAAAAGATAACAAACTAGCCAGTAAAACCCCTTTCGAACTTTGTTGTCTACAAAATTCAAAGGGTAAGAATAACATTACAGTAATTTACAACTACAGGGAGTGCAGAATTATTAGGCAAGTTGTATTTTTGAGGATTAATTTTATTATTGAACAACAACCATGTTCTCAATGAACCCAAAAAACTCATTAATATCAAAGCTGAATATTTTTGGAAGTAGTTTTTAGTTTGTTTTTAGTTGTAGCTATTTTAAGGGGATATCTGTGTGTGACTATTACTGTGCATAATAATTAGGCAACTTAACAAAAAACAAATATATACCCATTTCAATTATTTATTTTTACCAGTGAAACCAATATAACATCTCAACATTCACAAATATACATTTCTGACATTCAAATACAAAACAAAAACAAATCAGTGACCAATATAGTCACCTTTCTTTGCAAGGACACTCAAAAGCCTGCCATCCATGGATTCTGTCAGTGTTTTGATCTGTTCACCATCAACATTGCGTGCAGCAGCAACCACAGCCTCCCAGACACTGTTCAGAGAGGTGTACTGTTTTCCCTCCTTGTAAATCTCACATTTGATGATGGACCACAGGTTCTCAATGGGGTTCAGATCAGGTGAACAAGGAGGCCATGTCATTAGATTTTCTTCTTTTATACCCTTTCTTGCCAGCCACGCTGTAGAGTACTTGGACACGTGTGATGGAGCATTGTCCTGCATGAAAATCATGTTTTTCTTGAAGGATGCAGACTTCTTCCTGTACCACTGCTTGAAGGTGTCTTCCAGGAACTGGCAGTAGGACTGGGAGTTGAGCTTGACTCCATCCTCAACCCGAAAAGGCCCCACAAGCTCATCTTTGATGATACCAGCCCAAACCAGTACTCCACCTCCACCTTGCTGGCGTCTGAGTCAGACTGGAGCTCTCTGCCCTTTACCAATCCAGCCACGGGCCCATCCATCTGGCCCATCAAGACTCACTCTCATTTCATCAGTCCATAAAACCTTAGAAAAATCAGTCTTGAGATATTTCTTGGCCCAGTCTTGACGTTTCAGCTTGTGTGTCTTGTTCAGTGGTGGTCGTCTTTCAGCCTTTCTTACCTTGGCCATGTCTCTGAGTATTGCACACCTTGTGCTTTTGGGCACTCCAGTGATGTTGCAGCTCTGAAATATGGCCAAACTGGTGGCATCGTGGCATCGTGGCAGCTGCACGCTTGACTTTTCTCAGTTCATGGGCAGTTATTTTGCGCCTTGGTTTTTCCACACGCTTCTTGCGACCCTGTTGACTATTTTGAATGAAACGCTTGATTGTTCGATGATCACGCTTCAGAAGCTTTGCAATTTTAAGAGTGCTGCATCCCTCTGCAAGATATCTCAGCCTGTCAATTCCTTCTTTTGTCCCATTTTGCCAAAGGAAAGGAAGTTGCCTAATAATTATGCACACCTGATATAGGGTGTTGATGTCATTAGACCATACCCCTTCTCATTACAGAGATGCACATCACCTAATATGCTTAATTGGTAGTAGGCTTTCGAGCCTATACAGCTTGGAGTAAGACAACATGCATAAAGAGGATGATGTGGTCAAAATACTAATTTGCCTAATAATTCTGCACTCCCTGTATTTAAATGATCAGGCCACACCTAACCAATTGTCCTATGGGAAACAGAACTTAATATCACCTTAGATGCAGAGAAATGGGGTAAAATCTTAAAATCGGGTAAAATCTTAAAAGTGCGGCTAATTCCTCCTTAAATGTAACATTGAAGGAAAATACATATAAAACTATCATGCGATGGTATATTTTCCCAGCTAGCCTTTTTCCTAGCTAGACTCACAAATCATTTATTAGATGAAAACTGCTCTAGAGGATGTGACACCTTAGGGACCCTAAAACATATGCTATGGGAATGCCCAAAATTAAACATCTCTGGACTGCAACTTATATTTTACTAGAGACACTATTGGATATGAATATCGATCAAAAACCAGAGGAAGCGTTATTGGGATTATCAATTCCAGTTTTACCGAAAATAGCACAATTTTTATTGAATCAAATATTCCCAGCAATTAGAAACACAATGGCAAAACACTATAAAATGACCATTCTAACACACAAGGAAGTATTATGAAAAATTAATTGTATTCATTCCATGAGTGTCTTATTAGCTGAGATGGATAAGAGATACAGAAGATGGGCCTCCTGTTGGGATATCTGGACTTTGAGAGCTGGCAGCTGAGATTGGTAAGGGTTTTCAGGGATTGATTATCCCCTTTTTCTTTTCCCTTTTTCTTTTCTTCTTATATTTATGATATTTATATTTTTACTGTTGAAATTTTTGTTAAAATTTACAGTAGAAAAATTACATGAGGTTATAAATAGTTTAAAAAACAAAAACAATGAGAAAATGTTGCAAAAATATGTTTATTACAGGTTGTAATATGGCACTATACCATGTTATGTCTTAACTTTTTCAATGTGTACATGGATACATTGCAATTATTTTTTTCTCATAATAAAAATCATTAAAAGAAAAAAAAAATAGTATCTCCACCCAGAGTAGTAGTTTTGTGACAAAAAGAAAAATGCCAATTTTTTTCCACTTCACTGCTTCTATCGAAATTCTAGGTGTCTAAAACTGTAAGTAGCTCTCCAGCTGCTACTCCATAGTTACCTGCTCAGTGATGGAATCAAAGCCCTGACACCAACCATATCAAACTTTACCCTTTCATGGTGTGTTAGTATTCTGGATCTATTTTTTGTAGACTATTATTATTATTATTATTATTTATTATTATTATCTTTATTTATATCGCGCCAACATATTCCGTAGCGCTGTACAGGGGTTTAGTACAGGGCAAAAACTAAATTAACTCCTTATAAAGAATAGGGCGGCCTGTTTTTGAGCTTAGAATCAAATGTACATAGAGCTTGTTTCCAAGGCACTGACACAAGATTGAAAACTCGCAAACTTACAATCTAAGGGTTTAGGTGTGATACAAGAGGGTGACAAATACAACATGGCAATGTTGTAGGCAATTTGTTTAGTCAAGTGAAGGGGTCTGTGTGTTGTACTGTAGATTATGGTTGTAAGTGTTTTTAAGCTGTGAAGTGTGCAGTTGTACATATTAAGGCTGAAGGTGATAAGATTTTACAGGTGTGTTTTTAGTAATTTTTTAAAGGTGTTGAGGCAGGAAGATAATCTAATGGAGCAGGGCAAGGAGTTCCAGATAGTAGGGGCAGCACGAGAAAAGTCTTGAAGACGGAAGTGAGAGGAGGTGATGAGAGGAGGAAAGAAGAAAGTAATTATCAGAACAAAGGGGGGGGATTGGGAGAGTATTTTGAAACAAGAGAAGAGATATAAGGGGATGCACTGTTGTTGAGGGCTTTATATGTTAGGGTCATGATTTTAAATTTGATTCTGGAGGCTGTAGGAAGCCAGTGGAATGACTGACAAAGAGGTGCAGAAAGTGGGCGTTTGGTATGGAAGATCAGTCTAGCGGAGGCGTTCTTTATGGATTGGAGCGGAGACAGACGAGAGATGGGTGAGAGATATGATGAGAGAGTGTACTCAAATTTTATCTGTGTCTTCTGTAAGATAGTGGCACATTTTGGAGATGTTTTGTATGTGAAACTGACATTTTGTTATTGATTGTTTGTGAGGAATACAAGAGAGGGAAGGGTCCAGTAGAACCCCAAGACAACAGGCCTGAGAGGTGAGAGTGATGATGACATTGTCAACAGTGAGTGATATTTGAGGAGTTAAAGCTGTAGTAAAGGGTGGAAAGATAAGGTGTTCAGTCTTAGACATGTTGAGTTTGAGTTGACTGGCAGACATCCAGGAGGATATGCTAGAGAAGGCAGTTGGAAACTTGAGCTAAAGAGAGGGGGGTAGATCTGGTGCAGAGAGGTAGACTTGAGTGTCATCTGCATAGAGATGATACTGAAATCCAAAGGATTGTATTAGGGTACCAAGGGTGGATGTATAGATGGAGAATAGGAGGGGGCCTAGGACAGAGCCTTGGGGGATGCCAACAGACAAAGGGAAGGGTGAAGAAGAGATGCCAGAGAAGGAGACACTAAATGTACAATCTTCTAGATAGGATGTGAACCGTGGAAGAGCTGTGTTCTGGATGCCAAAAGAGCAGAGAGATTGGATTAGAAGAGAATGGTCAACAGTATCGAAGGCAGTAGAGAGATCCAGGAGAATTAGAATAGAGAAGTGAACCTTTGATTTGGTGGTTAGTAAGTCATTGGTGACTTTTGTGAGGGCTGTTTCTGTAGAGTGTTTGGCCCGGAAACCAGATTGGAAAGGGTCAAGAAGGGAATTGGAGGAAATAAATTGAGTGAGGCGATTGTAGACTACTGTAACCGTTTAAACAAAAAGCGTAGAAATGCTCATCTGGGTAGGTTTGTTCTTTAAGCTCACTTGTGTGAGAAATATCCTGTAGTAGATCAGTCTGATCTCACTCAAAAGAGTGATCCAGCCCCGAAATACCAGGCAATTTTACCCTGAACAAATCCCAGACGTACAATTTATTTACATATAAACATTACCTTTTGTCAACTCACAAGAAAATCCATAGTGTTTTAGCAGGTGATTTGATAATTGAGAAAGCCACAAGCAGCAGTGGCAAAACGCGTCTGTTCATTTTTTATGGAACATAAACGTGTAATTTTTAGAAGTAAATAAATGTACACCTCTTATTTAATGTGTTCCTGATTGGATGCATCAAGGGTGATGCTAGTTGGTTACATAAACACATTAAACTGTGCACTGACAGTGCCATAGTAAATACACAATTGGAAAATATAGTGCTAAATACTGTACATATACCTGATATTTGTACTTAAACTCAAAACTATACCTTGGAACCAAAAATCCTCTTGGTGAATTGAAAATGAACAGTACCAACCAAAGGAGGAAGGACATTTTGGAAAGTGCTTTATATACAGTACCATGTACTAAGGGTACCAAAGGTGAGAGTTAAATCAGGATTTATAGGCACACAGAACATTGAAGTATCATGCTTATGAGGGCTCCTGCATTTCTTCTGCAGGATTCTAGACCACTGTAGAAGATCTGGTGGTTGTCTGATACAAAATGTCCAATTCCAGTGAAGTTCACTAATTCCCATGATATTAATGTTTAATCTTGTCACCTCATGTTTGACCATGTCCAGTTTGTCTCGACCCATAGTTATAACATTCCAGGTTGCTATGCTGAATTGTAAAGTGGTCTTTCCTATCCCCCAGGCACATCCACAGGAGGGTATCCTGTTATAACTGTATTTGATACTGCTGTTAGGAGGACTGAACATGTTGGTAAGTGCTTTATATACCTCATGTACTGAGGGTACCAAAGGTGAGCGTTAAATCTGGTCTTACATGTACACAGAACATAAAAATATCATACCATGGCTATCTGCACTAGGTATTGGTGCGCTGCCCCCCACCCCGACCACACCCTTTCTCTTTTGTAGTACAATATATTAACACATTTGTGAAATGTGTTCTTTATGAGAGAAGCGGCACACCTAGTAGGTAATAAGTGATCCACACATCCAATTCTATCAATATCTTGAATTTATATATTTATATAGGTACAGAAGCCATAATTGAAAAATTTATTGCACTATTTGGAATAACGAAAAGTGGCCGTACAGAAAAATAGACCACAAAACCAACTTGAGGAGCGCTACAAAATCTATCCAGGGATAGATTTACCTGGACCCACCATATTTCATTGGAGCCCGCATAATCAATCAAAGGGTGGCCAAAGTAGTGCTCCGTTACAACCCAAAAAATGCCAGAATGATTTAAATTTGAATTCAAGGTCAGCCATTTTATATCACTGAATTTGTTTAAATCTACAAGAATATTCAACACTGCATATATATAACACAAATAAAAGATGTTACTCTCACTATTATTATTATTATTTTCCTTTATTTGTAATGCACCCACATATGCCATAGTGCTACACAGTACAAGGCAAAAACTTTAACACATTGCAAAATAATGGAGGGACATGTCTTTGAGCTTAAACTCAATAATACATAGTTGTCACAGGCCCCTTTTCCTGTTCCTGGATCTTAGCCCATTGAACCACCATAAAGGACAGACTGCTTGGCTCCAGGCACTGGGCTGTGTGCATGAACACCTCCATTGTATTGTAATCTGTTTTGTACAATTGTTTGCCAGATACAGTTAATATACTCTATCTGAGGTCTGGACCACTAGACATGGAGACAGCATTATGTGTATTTGGAGGTTGGCCTATTGTTCACAGGTCCAGACAGGATGCCAGACTATTAGACCCCATGTTGAGTCAATGTCCTGTGTTTGTCTGCCACTCACTTCCATTGTTGTGTTGTGTACACCCCCTCTGCATCTATCCCCTCTAAATTTTGTTGACTTTCCAAAAATGAAACAGTTCACTGCTGAGACAAATAGAAATGGCATGTTCTCTTATTTGCTCCTGGTGGCTGTGATACTGATCTTATCTCCACCCTGCAAGTAACTTGTCCTTGTCACTACCACATAAAGGTTACTGAGACTCCTGGAAGTGCTGATTCCTGATGTAGAGACTCTGACAGATATCAGGGTGCTAATTTCCAAGAACACAAACGGCCCTTGTGGGTAGTTAACCTGTAGTCTATAGCAGGTGGTCCTGGGCAGTAATAGCCCCTTCCCTCTGGATCGTCCCAATAGTGCTTTCCTCAAAGCACCTTGCAGCATTGGGAATTCCCTAACTTATAAACTATAAGAGATAATTGAGATTGAAATGCTAAACCAAAGATATCTGGAATAAAAGGCAAGTTTGGCCTTGGAGTACAACATTAAGCATGTTAGAGATTAGTAGAATTCTGCCATGATAATTCTCTAGTCATGGTAAACACCCTCTTCCAACAGACTCAGAAACCAATCTACACATGGACATCACCAGATGGACAATATAGAAATCAGATTAACTATATACAAAGATAGAGGAGCTCTATACAGTAAAAAAAACAAGACCTGTAGCTGACTGTGGCTCAGATATTTTAAAGTGCAGAATTAAACTGCGGAAAATAATAAAAAAATCATCATACACAATAAATAATATATTTAAGGGACTAGACATGCCTGATAGAATAGAAGATAGAATGCCTGAAAAACGTTGGATAGAAATTTGTGACATTGTCCAAAAAACACAACAGCAACATCCCCAAAAGAAAGAAAACTAAGAAAGAAAACTGATGAGCCCAGGAAAGAACCAAAATGTAGAAAAAAAATGTGTCTAACTGAATGCAGAATTCCACAGGATAGCAAGCAGAGACAAAGAATATCCATAGGGAATTACCTCAAGATCATATTGATTACACTTGCTATAAATGCTTTAACAATTGTGAAACATCAGTCATATTATCTGATGAGACTGAAAGTAGCCCAGGAAAGTGGAAGTACTGGAGATAGGAAAAGACTTGTACTGCTTTGTGGGAAGATTCACTTTCTACGACATACAGGGGAATAGTTGTTTACAATATTGTATACTGTATTTTTATATTAATAGTAATGCAAACACACTTCACTCTAATATAGGTAACAAAGAATGAGGAGGAGACAGAGACAGGTACGCCCCAATGAGAAGTTAATCTGCACCTCAGGAGAGAGGGGTGAATACTCATGGAATGGCAACAGCAATAAACCGGTTCATGTAAATTAGATAATCATGAGCTGTAGGAAGGCAATTGCCCTGTCCACCAGCCCAGCCCTGGGTGAGCTCAAATGTGTATGTTACTATGCACATGTATGCAGCATTTTACTTGCTGTTAAATGACCCTCTCCCTGTGCACTCAATTTAAAAATCTGATTGGCAGCCTGGGTACTCTTCCCCATTGAGCCCCGGTACACTGGTACATCCTGTACCCCCTTGTAAGCAACCCTGTTTGTACTCACACACTGTCCTATGCTTACTCTCTTATACTTCCAGGCAAGAAGATTCTCAGGCAAGCAAATGCTCACTCTCTCATTCCTTGGCACAAAGTCTCAGCCATGTAAGCTCTCTCTCAGAAATGCTCTTCCATGGGCATGTTCAGCCATTGGCACTTAGGCAAGCACTGCTGAACATTCCTCACAGATGCACTCTGACTCATGTGTGAAGGCACTCATTGCAGGCCTTGCGATGAGCGCCACAGGCACTCATCGCCATATTTGGTGTTTTTTGTCTATCGATAATCGGCTAAGCGAGGAAAAAAACAGTCGCCGAAAAAACGTAAAATTCTCAAACATGATCAAAACAAGGCCACACAATGCCAGGCGCTCATCACGAGGTTCGTAAAGTAGAGGAGGAGGAGAGACTTGCAATGAGCGCCAAAGGCAGGTGGTCAAAAAGTGTTAAATGTTGAGGGATGTGAAAACAGAGCTAGAAAACTAGTAATAAAGGAGAAAACATGGACTCTAAAATACGTGCTAGCTAATATGACAAGCCCCTGTGACAGGTTACTCGTGTATCAAATAATCAGAGTGGTGGGTGCTGATGCACTAAGGGTCCATCCAAATGGGATGAACAAGAAAGTGAGGAACAAGAAAAGAAACAAAAATACTCACTGGGGTGAATATGCATAAATGTTAAAGAGACTAAACTTATTGGGGGCTAAAGTGTGCAGTGTGTCTACGTGGCAGTAAAAGGCCTAGCATAGATGGACAAAATAACAAATGTCATAAAAAGAGAAGAGAACCAGGTACTAGATGAAGGGTGTGAAAGTGAACCCCTCATTAAGTCCATAGGGTACTTGGGCCTTCAATTGGTATATCCAGCGTGCCTCACATTGTAATATTTTCCCTCCAGGTCTCCCTGTCTTGGGCCTATATGGACCTGGTCTATTGCACAAAAAGATAAAACTTCACTTCTATTGTTGTGACAATATTTGACATGGCGGGCAATTGGTGTATCCAATGCATTCTTGATACTGTAAATATGCTCGCCAATCCTGCGGCGCAACTGGCGCCTCGTTTTTCCTACATAGATCTTCCTGCAAATACAGGTGGCCACATAGATAACCGCCGTAGAACAACAGTTCATGAATTCTTTTATTTTAAATTTTTCCCCAGTACTAGGATGCTCATATATTTTTTAAGGTGTAACATACCTGCAAAATTTACATTTGCTGCATTTGAAACATCCTGTTAGGGGTTTTAACCAGGTCCCTGGTTTCTGTTCTTTAAAAGAACTATGGACCAATCTATCTTTCAGGGTTTTGCCCCTACGGTATGTGATGGAGGCCTTAGGCGTCAGAACATCTTTTAGATCTTAGTCACTCCTCAGAAGGTGCCAATGTGTGGATAGAATGTCTCTGACAACCTCAGAGTCATAGCCAAAAGTCATAATACAGCGAGATAATTTACTTTCCTTATCTGTATTGCTGTTAAGGCCATTCAAAAGTTCAGATCTCTTGCAGTTAGATGCATGGTTAAAAGCAGATTTGAGACATTTATTTGAGTAACCTCTGTCTCTAAATCTAGTTCTTAATTTATCTGCCTCTAATTTGAACTCTGCATCAGAACTGCAATTCCTCCTTATTCGAAGGTATTGGCCTCTTGGTATCCCCCTTTTAAGGGGTTCAAAATGCTGGCTATCCCAAGTCAACAGAGAGTTTGTGGCAGTATCCTTCCTATAAGTAGTGGTTGATATCTTACCTTCCTCATCTTTTGTTATTAACAGATCTAAGAATGTAATGGAGGATAGGTTTAACTCATAGGTGAATTTAAGGCCCAAATCATTGGTGTTGAGGTCAGACATGAATTGTTCAAATTCAGACTTAGTGCCTGTCCAAACCACTAACACATCATCAATATAGTGCCGCCATATTAATGCGTGCTCAGAGAGTGAGGATGTAGATTCTTGGAAAACAAATTTCTCCTCCCACCAACCCAGGAACAGATTAGCATAACTAGGAGCACATGGTGTACCCATGGCTGTCCCTTTTTGCTGGTGGTACCATTTGTTGTTGTGCGTAAAATAGTTGTGCTTCAACACAAACTCCAACAGTTCCAGGAGAAGTCCATTAAATTTCGTGTGAATGACACCTTTCATACTTAAAAAGTGACCAAGGGCCTCTATACCGCATTCATGCGGTATACTGCTGTACAAGGCCTCTACATCAATAGAGGCTAGCCATGCTGAGTTAGGTATATGGAGGTCATCCAACTGCTTTAAAATGTCATTGGTGTCTTTGACATAAGAGGGTAGACTCTCTACCAATTCTCTCAGACAGTGGTCAATAAATATGCTGGCATTGTGGGACAGGTTATCAGTGCCGGATACAATAGGCCTACCAGGGATAGGTGATTTCTTTTTATGAATTTTGGGGAGGGAATAGAAAATCGAGATAGTAGGAAACTTGGGGTATAAAAACCTATAGGTTTGCTCATCTTAAGGTCCTCTTTCATTGCATTATCCAGAATAGTTTTCAAGAGTGTCTTATACTCGTTGGTTGGATTTTTTTGAATCACCTTATATGTGCTATTATCACCTAAAATTCTGTTACACATATCTCTATATTCCTCGTTATTCATGATGACAATATTACCACCCTTATCGGCAGGCTTAATTTGTATCTCCTTGCACTTCTCCAATTCTTTTAATGCTAAGAATTCCTTATTAGTCAAATTGAATACCTTTTTCAGTTTGTAATATTCTATGTTCTCAATCTCTAAGGTGGTCCGCTGAAGAAAGACCCAGATATTAGCATAGTCTTTCATTCCTGGTGTAAAAGTACTTTTATTTTTCCAGGTTTTAGATTTGACTTTACTCATAGCATCAACTGGTTCATTCTCTTTTAACAAAGACAACAGAGATTGTAAAGTTTCTATGTCTTCCTTTCCCACACCCAGATTCATACATTCTCTCTCCTCCTTTAGTTTATAGAATTTGTGCAGTGCTAACTTGCGGGCGAAGAGGTTTAAATCTTTTATATGCGTGAATGTATCTGATCTGGATGTTGGGACAAATGTCAAACCTTTCTGTAAGACTGAGGTATGATGTATATTGAGGGGAAAATTGGACAAATTGACTATCTGTGGATTCATAGCTGGGGGGTTAGAGGGATTGGGAGTCAAGTATTCCTGTTTCCCTTGGATCTGAGTGTCCTCTCTGGCCCCTTCACAGGGATCCTGCCTCTCTCTAAAAAAGATTGTTGTTGTTCATTAAATCTAGGGTTCTCTCTGGTCTGAAGGTTTGCTCTTAGTTCGTAGTTCTCTCTTCTCTGAGGATAATTTCCTCGTCTGGTCCTGGTGTTATAAGGATGAAAGTCATCGTTATCAGAGTTCTCAAATTCTGAGGAGCTAATGTCAGAACTTCTTTGGTTGGCATTAAATTTTGGGAATCTTCTAAATATCCTGCCAGTTTTAAAATCAGTCTGATCCCTCCAAAATGTCTTTTGTTTGCGTTCTTTAATCTCTTTCTTAAACCTGTCTATATTATCATTCAACCTTGTGCAGAACACATTATACTCAGATACTTCACTGAATTTACCAAAATCTTGTTGGTATAGTGCCAACTTTGGTTTGATGATTTCTAAAGTTCTGCTGTTCGGTCTCAATTATAAGGGACATAAGTTCAAATGAGCATTTCAACAATATTTCTTGCCACTTCTTTGTGAATGTTTCATTCGACAGGTTACTTGCTGGACTTATATTTATTCTAAGTCCTCTAGGGACAATTTGATTTTTTAGGTAGTTTTGCAGGCTACTGATTTCCCATATAGATCTTAGCTGTTTTTAGCAGTTTTTAACAGTTCACCAAATTGATCTTTAATGTTCCACTCATTAGCTGTGATGGACTGGGCCCTGGAGCCAAAGCTCTCATCGGCTTCCTTTTGAAGTGAATCCACATCTATATTGTTTATAGCAGAATTTGCAATCTTAAAAAAGGCTTGGTACAATCCACTTGTTCCCTAGACTAAGCTCAACCGAAAACAAGTGTAAAGACTTAAGGTCACTTGGATAAAGTTTGAAAATTCTAAGTAAGTAATTTGTTTCCTCTGTGTGGATTAAACCACTAATCACTGTCAAATACAGAAAAGTGAGGATTAGGATTTCCCTGGGTGTTTTCCACCCCAATATACAATATACAAAAAGGTGGGATAAATATAAACAAAAGTAATTTTATTGAGTAAATGACAGCGGCGTTTGTTTAAAAACAGGGAATGTTAAAACACTAGTAGGGGGAATAAAAAGAGGGCAGATGTAAGGGATAGTAAGTGACCCTGAAGCACTAGTATTGTGCAATGTATAACTCTAAAGTGAGTGGGTATTACTATTCACACCTAGCGGGCGAGCCAAAATAATTGCAAAGAAATACCAGGGCATAAAAGCCCTATAGATTAATAAATGGTATATATATAAAGCACCCTTATGTCTAAATAAATGTCCTCCAAGTATCTAGAGGGTACATTAAACAAAGCAATATTTTTGCATGAACATGAGGTATAGGTCACTTGATGTCTTACTGACAAACCTATTGCACTTAAATAAAGGTACTAAGGTTGTACCTATATGAGCTCAACCTGGAGTACAGACAAAGTTGTCACAACAGCTATATGTTACACAGCATAGAATCCAAGCTGTGTCTGTATACACTTATTGGTGTCTAACTGCGGTATGGCATAAAAAGTGCCTAAAGCTGTGTATATAAGGTAAAGGCTGTTCCCCAACTGTAAGGATTACAATAGGTAATCTCAGGTGCTTGCAGATATAGTATGCCACTAGTGGGATATAAGGGGCTTTAAGCTAGGCCGTAATTGTAGCAGATTCGCGCTTCCTGGAAAGCTCGACCGCCAGGTATGCAACGCGCATGCGCACGTCTAACGTGATGACGTGCGCAGCGTCGTTGCTAGGAGCCTGACGCGTTTCGACGTACCACGTCTTTGTCAAAGGAAGGTTGTATAACGCTGTCTCCAAGAGCTTTATATAGGGAGCTGTCGCCTAGGCAACCTGAAAATAGTGAATATATTGCCCATAACGGGCCAAAAGAATAATGGAGATAGTCCAGGTAGTCCATATAATATATACAAGAGGCTGCTGAGATATATATACATAAGAACAGAAATGATGTGTGCACTAATGCACTTATTATTAATATCAATATATAAGTCATATAGATGAACTGAAAAAGGTTATAATAAGCTAAAGGGGAGAGATACAGATGTGCAGTATGATAGCTACTACATCTATAGGGTGAAAGACTGACAAAGAAGGCAGGTTTAAAAAAACAAAAAGTGAGCAAAAAACTTCCATGTGTATAGTACCATTATATAAATGAGAAATTAGCTCCTTTATATAACTATAAAGGTAGGAGACCAGGAAACAAAGTCTGTATGAGGCGACAGGTGGTCAAAAAGTGTTAAATGTTGAGGGATGTGAAAACAGAGCTAGAAAACTAGTAATAAAGGAGAAAACATGGACTCTAAAATACGTGCTAGCTAATATGACAAGCGCCTCTATACAGACCCTTATGGGACACTGATTAACCCCATCCTCCAGGACACAAAGTCTAAGCACAACCCACCACTACACTATTAGCCACCCCAATAACTCTAAATTAACCCCATCTAAGTAATAACCCCCTCTAAGTAATAACCCCCTCTAACTAATTAACCCCATCTAAGTAATTAACTCAATTTAAACTTCACTATATCTAATTAACCCTATCACTTAATACTTAACCCCATCTAGACCTATTTAACCCTTTCTAGTCCTATTTAGTCCCATCTAGTCCTATTTAGTCCCATCTAGTCCTATTTAACCCCATCTAGACCTATTTAACCCCAGCTAGTCCTATGTAACCCTATGTAGTCCTATTTAACCCCATCTAGACCTATGTAACCCCATCTAGTCCTATGTAACCCTATCTAGACCTATTTAACCCCATCTAGATCTATTTAACCCGAACCTGGTCTATTTAACCCCAAATGTACCCAGTAAACCCCATCCCATAAACCCCCTCCTATTAATCCCTACACTACCTACCCAACTCCTACCGCAAACTGAACTCTCCAAGGCCAGACTTAGATAAAATCCGTTGAAGGTTTTTTTTGCATCCGAAGATAAGAAAGCGGTAAGTAACTTCTTAGCTTTTGAGTATGTCATGAGATTAATCATTCTTTTGGTGTTGTCTGGCCCTTGCCTCTCCGGGATAAATTATGTTTGATCTATAGATACCAATTTAGTTATAACCTGATTTAATCTAATTGCTTTAATTTTAGAGTAGGGTTTGAGGTCTGTGTTCAAAAGTGAGGTAGATCTATAGATCATACATTTCATTAACTCTTGGTTCTGCTTAGATATTGTTACAATTGTGGCCTCTAACATCTCAACAGGAGCTCTTCCTTCTATTTTGATTTCATTAAATACTCTTGACGGGTGTTTAACTAATACAGGTTGACAGACTTTGTAATATTGGTTAACTAGTCCTTCGGGGCCTGGAGAAGTTTAAATCTTTAATTCAGATATTTCAGATATTTTGTTTCTTTATTCAGCATTTCAAGGTCAGTTTTGGATACTTTAGGCAAATTGAACTCTTCTATTGATGGTTTCTGGAAATCTATGTCATCCTATACGTTTATATAACTTTTGATAGAAGTCAGAGAACACTGTTGCGATCTCTTCAGATTTTGAAAATACCTCCTGTTTATTTTGAATTAAAGGCATACCTAAATTTGCTGGATTATGAGTGCATCTGATAGAGGAGAATCAGTAGTGTATACAAACATTTTTTTGCATGAAAAAATACCAAAATAAACATTTAAACACTTATCTTGAAGTTAGCAAAATGTCTTGTAATATCTGACAGTTGAAAATCAGGGATAACACCTTCTCCAAACCCAAGCTAAATTAGCATAAGATTAAAAAAAATGTTTTGGCCAATAAGGAGGAAGCACAGGCTGAAACATTTGCATCACAATCCGGGGTTGCTGTCTGTGCTGCAAAGCAGCATGGGATATGTAATCAGACTCTCATATGAAAATACATAGTATTTTTTAACGTGCCAATCTGTGAAGCACATTCACACTAGATTACAACCCTGCAGGTTGTCTGTTGCTGCATCAATTGCTGCTGGTGTTTTTTTTTCTCTGTCCCTGTCTCCTTGTGGAGAATGTCAGCTGTGACTCCACCAACCATGTGACTGGGAGCACTTCCTTTGGAGGTCATAACCTGTACCTAACTGCTCTGCAGCCAGGTACACTGTTACGTAAGCATCCTAGGGGTGTGCAATTTGAGATAACAGTATCCAGCATATAAATATGTAAGTGCATTCAACTTTCAGTATAATACATATTTTTCTACTAATCAGTGACTGTTTTTTTAGGAAACATTTGAAACCTAGGAATCTTCTGTATACATTTAAGTCTATTCTTTTGTTAGCTGTTCTTTTTTACTTTTATTAACAAGAGTTCTCCCAGCTTTGTTGCCCCAGTGATGTAATCTTTGTTGAAAAGACCATATTGATTTATCTACAAAAGATTGAACAACCTTTTTCTGCCCTTTGGTTCTTTAAATTTGTTCTATATTCGCTTTACTTTGATTATGTTTATTACTTCTTTCTAATAACCCTAGTTGAATATATAACTTTCTCAAGGGTAATCCTCTAAGTTTTTTCAGCTGTGGCAGTCATAAAACCAAACACCAGGTTGGTGACCATTATATGCATACATCTTATGCATGTGGATTGTAATAATTGCCTTAATATACTCTATAATTAGTGTCCTTTAAAATTAAGAAGCTTAATCATAGCGGCATAATGTATTAACCATCAAAACATTATTCATTATAATACTTATCAAGAAGCATTTGATTGAAGCTGTTCCTAAGTTTAGTTAAGTACATAGTGTTACCAACTAATATAACTAGTTAAATATTTTATCATAATCTTTGCACCAAATACAACTCAAGGGAATTTTACTTCCTAGAATTAAAGTGACAACCCCATTTTAATAATATCCCCAGATCAAAACCTCTTAAATTGTTTTATGTCTTTAAATGATAATATTTTTAATCTCCAATAACCAGGATTACATAGTTAATATTTTTAGCAGCTGATGAGAGTAGTTTTCTCTTTCTTGCTGGGTTCTGACCACTGATCTAGAACTTCTAGAAACTATTATTAGTTTAATAGGAAAGCCCCATATGTACAATATTTTATTATCTCTTAATATTTTTGTAATGTTGTTAAATTCTTTACATTTAAGTAATGTTTCAATAGAAAATCTAGAAAAATGTTAAGTTTATCATATGGGGTGTCAAATATTGTTTTTTTTCAAATGCAGATCTCATTATCTCATCCTTGTTGGCATAGTAGTGATGTATAAAACAAGCAAAACCTTGTTCAACTTTAACATAATAGTTCTATATGAGCATTCCTTTTTCCACTGTTGCTCCTTGTTTTTGTATTGTTTAGTCAGATTCTGCTACTGTCTCAATTGGGGAGGATTAGGACATTGTACAGTCCACACTTCTAAACCTCTCCTATGCCCTTTATATCCAAAACAGAATTCAATTTATGCCCACCTAATAATTTGTATAGATTACAATGGAAGTCAATTTAGGCTTTTCCTATTTTCTTCAGAAACGCTTACAGATGGATCTTACTATAGGGCTTACCAGGGTTTTAAGCAAAATTGAGCCCTGGGAACACTGCTCAACTCACTCTCTTTATTTTCCTTGCCAGTTGGCCATATATTTATAGGATCAATCCACTATCTGTGCATTGCCTCTAGTCCACCTCAGGGTTTCTCTCCTCAGCCACAGTCACAGCAGTTTTACTTCTCTTACCCACAGTTTGTATCTCATCTGTGCCTCTCTCTCTGTATGCAGTTGCCACCTTTGTCGCTGGTTTGCATCTCTCATAGGAGTGCACAGCGTCTCACCATATCTACCTTCACCTTTGTCCAGAGCCTGCTGTCCCCTGCTGCGATTGGCACCATACAGTCCCCACGTGCCAGCTCCAGAACGGAGAAGCACTCAAAGTGGCAGCTAGCTTGCCCAGTCCCTACATGTTGTTGTCTAGTCGTTCAGTCATGTTCGACTCTCCGTGACTCTATGGACCACAGCACACCAGGTGCATCTCTCAATCACTGCCCCTCTGAGCTCCAAGTGCATGTTCATTGCTTCAGTGACCTCATCTATCCATCTCCTTTTGTCATCCCCTTCTTCTTGTGCCTTCAATCTTTCCCAGCATCAGAGTCTTTTCTAGGAATAAAATAATATGGCCAAAATATTTGAGCTTCAGCCTCATGATCATACCTTCTAGTGAACAGTTTGTCTTGATTTCCTGAAGTATTGATTTATTGGATCTTCTTGCAGTCCAAGGGTTTCTAAGCAGTCTTCTCCAACACCACAATTCAAAGGCGACAATTCTATGATGCTCAGACTTCTTTATGGTCCAGCTCTCACATCCGTATGTTACTATTGGGAATACCATAGTTCGAACTATGCGGACCTTTGTTGATAGTTTAATACCTTTACTTTTTACAAGCTTGTCCAAGCTTGCAATAGCATTCCTCCCCAGAAGCAAACATATTTAAAATGTCATGACTACAGTCACCATCTGCAGAGGTCTTGGATCCAAAGAAAATTAAATCTGTCACTGCCTCCACTTCTTCCCTGTCTATTTGCCAGGAAGTGAGATTGCCGTTTGCCATGATTTTCGTCTTTTTAACGTTGAGCAGCAGGCCAACTTTTGCACTATCTTTACCCTCATCAATAAGACCTTTAGTTCCTCCTCACTTTCATCCATCAGAGTAGTATCATCTGCGTTTCTGAGTTTGTTGATATTCCTTCCAGCAATATTGATTCCGGCTTTGGATTCATCCAGTTCAACCTTAAGTTAAATAAATAAGGTGACAATATACAACCTTGTCGCACTCCTTTTCCGATCTTGAACCATTCTGTTGTCCCATGTTCGGTTCTGACCATGACTCTCTTGCTTTCTCTATTATCCAGCGGATATTGGCAATTTGATCTCTTGTGCCTCTTCCTCTGTGGAACCCGGCTTGCACATCTGGTAGTACCCGGTCCAGATATTGCTGGACTCTAGCTTGTAGAATCTTAAGCATTACCTTGCTGGCATGTGAAATTAGTGCAATTGTTCGATAATTGGAGCACTCTTTGGCACTGCCTTTTTTGGGGATTTGGATTTAGACTGACCTTTTCCAGTCTATTGGCCATTGTTGAGTTTTCCAAATGTGTTGGCATAAGGCAAGTAACACTTTCACAGAGTTATCCTGTAGAACATTTAGTTGGACAAGTCTTTTCTTATCTCCACTACCTTTCGCTTTCCTGGGCTGCTTTCAAAACCTATTCAGACAGCCAGTTTGACTTCTTACTTTTCTTTCTTTTAGGGATATTCTTTGTTGCTGTTTCCTGGAATATGTTGCAAACTTCGGTCCAAAGTTCTTTAGGCATTCTATTTTTCATGTCTAGTTCCTTAAATCTATTCTTTACTTCCACTGCATATTCACAAGGGATATTATTTATTTTGTATCTACTCGGTCTGATGGTTTTCCCTCTTTTCTTCAGATTCATTTTCAACTTTGCAATAAGAAGCTCATGGTCTGAGCTGCAGTCAGCTTCAGGTCTTGTTTTTGCTGACTGTATAGCGCTCCTTCATCTTTGGATGCAAAGTATATAGTCAATCTGATTTTTATGTTGTCCATCTGGTGATGTCCATGTGTAGAGTCATTTTGGAGGCTGTTGGAAGAGGGTGTTTGCTACGACCAGAGAATTATCTTGACAGTCCCTGCATACAGCCACCTTATTGCCTGGTTAGCTCGCCATGCCAACCTCTTCCTGGGCATGGCATCTTTCCCCCTCCACTTCTCCCCTTCTTAAACACACAACTTCCACCCATATATCATGGATGCTTCCAGGGTCCAGCAGACTTCAAAACATTTTGTTTTCTAATTCTTAGTTTGACACAAAGTCTTTTTCATTGTACCGCGGCCCTTTAATTTAGGTTTATTTTTATAAATTAGTGTCAGACAAATTAAATGAATCCTTCCTTTGGGCGGGCTTGGTTATGAGTTATAGATTAAATGGTTCAGGCCAATATAGGAAGTAATTGATATTTACACAGCCCTAAGTTGTCCTTTAGTGATAGTTAGAAGGAGATCTTAACAATGTTCCAAAATCTATTTTTACAGGGAATACTATTTTTCACGTGAACAAAACACTTGAACTTCTTAAATCCTGCTCTTATGCCAAACTATTTGAATATGAAACTATTTATACATGCTAAAACTCTATTAGTCAACACATAAACATAGAACCTTGGAAGTATAAGGGATCAGATGGTGACCCCTAAAAAGGATATTTGTGTCTTAGGTTTGTGTGTCGGTTTCCAAGACTTCAACTGAATGAACTGTAGAAAAAAAAGAAGAAGCAAAGAACACCACCCTAGTGCACTATCCTTTATTAAATACTTTACGCTTATTTAAAGTTACTCACATGTCCATTCAAATAAAAATTGGATCCTACATACTTTAGGTTTTCTATGGGTTCCTCACTTAAAACATGGTTGTATACAGTTGTTGTGATATCTCCAGAGGAGGCAGGTAGTAGCTGAATAGTGTCTCTTTTTGCTTAAGAAATATAGATCATAAGCAGGTATCAACAAAAAGGATTAGTGTACATATTTGTATGTACATGTTATCAAAAAATTATATAATATAAATGTTACTCTATGTATCTAAGACTTTAGGAAAAGGTAAACAAAATAACATACATCTTGGAGCTACACATAACTAAAATAGCCTTTATATCAGAGCAAAGATGGCATCACATATAGAGTTGTCGTAATTGCGAGTTTGTTGGTAATGTTATGTTAAAAGTTACAGGCTTACGCATGTGCAATGGGCACTGAAGGCGCTCATCGCGAGGCCTGAAAGTTATGGGTTTGACGGTGGCTGCAATGAGCGACGAAAGGCACTCATTGCGAGGCCCGTATGTGACTGACTGGCTTGACAGGTCACGCTGAAGCACTCAGTGTCTCTTCATAAGCGGCTGGCTGTAGTCTCCAGTCTTCCCTGCTGCCTTACTTCAGAGTGCAGAGCTGTCTCTCCTGGCTCTCAGTCCAGACTGAACCCCACCTGCTGAGCGGCTGAGCAGCCGCAAGCAGCATTGCATGTGAACTGGTGTCTGATGATGTCTTTGTTTAATTTAATTGTATGTATGTATTACTTTTGCATATATTATACTATATTATGTTGGCCGAGCATATATTTGTGATAATAGAGTTGAGGAGTAGTGTAGCTACATTTGTTTTCTAGGGGGCAAGTGGCAGGTCCCAAGTGCCACTACAGCAGATGTTATAAGGATAATCTAGGTCAGACCTGGGCATTTTATGGGCCTTAAAATGCCCAGGTCTGATCATATATTTCTTTGGACAATGAATACAATGTATCTCTTTGACAATGTTATGGCACGCAATGCACAGCTCAGAAGGAGGTTACTGGGCGGAGCTCCCCAGGCCTGGTGAGCCCGGCCTCAGTCTGCCCCTGCCCTGGACTCCATTGCTCAGTGGTTGAGTATCCTTCCCCAGCCAGGAACTTCATACAGCAGGGGAAGGGAATTCCTAGTGATGTCACATGACCCTGCAGTTTGAAGCTCCAGCAGGGGAAGAATACCCAACCTCTGAGCGATGGGATCTGGGACAGAGACTGCAACTTACAAATAAGGGGGGGGGGGGGTGAATGCCGTGCAGGGGGCTTGAGGGGGGTGAATGGTGCAACAAGGGTGCCCTGGGTTTTTGTGGGGGGAGGGACTGATTTTGCTGAGAGGGCCCTGTTGTTTTTTTTGGGGGGGGCGGGGGGAATGGTGCTTCTGAGGGGTCCTGCGGGTTGAAAAGTGAATATTGCTGCTGAGGGGGCTCTGGGGGGCTTGTGGGGTAAATATGGCATTTGAGGGGGTCAGGGGTTGAAATGTGCTGCTGAGGGGAGCCTGGGGGGTGTTGGGGTGAATATGGCTGCTTAGGGGCTTGGGGAGGTGTGAAAGGTGTAACAAGGGGGCCCTGTTTTTTGGGGGGGGTAAATTATGCTGCTGAGGGGGCACTGGGGGTTAGGGGGGGTGAATGGTGCTCCTTAGGGGACCTGGGAGTCGAGTAGTGAATATTGCTGCTAAGGGGGCCGGTGGGGGGGGGTGAATATGGCTGCTGAGGGGGCCTGGGGGGTGAATGGTGCTGCTTAGGGGGTTCGGGTGAATGGTGCTTCTATACCCTTCTAAATACATGCTAATATTTTATTTGCCTTTGCAGCTGCTGCTTGGCTTTGAGCACTGTTACCTAGGTGGTTGTCCACAAGCACTCCCAAATCCCTTTCAATATCCGATACACCTAGATTTGCTCCATTAAGATTATAAATTGCATGGCTATTTTTCCTTCCCAGATGCATAACTTTACATTTATTCGTATTAAATCTCATCTGCCATTTAGATGCCCATTCCTCAATTTTATGTAAATTCCTTTGGAGGGAAAGCACATCATTATCTGATTTAATTACCTTGCACAACTTCGTGTCATCAGCGAAAATGGAGACCCCACACTCCAATCCTACCTCTAAGTCATTAATAAATATGTTAAAAAGGAGAGGACTTAATACTGAACCCTGAGGAACCCCACTTACCACATTTGTCCAATCGGAGTATGTTCCATTTACAACAACCCTTTGCTTCCTGTCTTTTAGCCAGCTCTCAATCCATGAGCAGATATTTACTGCAACTCCTGTATCTCTTAGTTTGCACAGTAGTCTCCCATGTGGCACTGTATCAAAAGCCTTTGCAAAATCCAAAAAGACTACATCCATTGAGTTGCCTTGATCCAGGTTCCTACTTATCTCCTCATAGAAACTAATTAGATTTGTTTGACATGACCTATCCCTCATAAATCCATGTTGACTCCTACTTATAATGCTGTTCAAATAGACATATTCTTGTATATTATCCCTTATTAACCCTTCTAAAAGCTTCCCCATTACAGAAGTGAGGCTCACTGGTCTATAATTCCACAGATTTGCTCTTGCTCTCTTTTTAAATATAGGTATCTCATCAGCTTTTCTCCAGTCATCTGGTAGAGACCCTGTGTTAAGTGAATCTTGAAAAATTAAATATAATGCTTTGGCTATTACAGAACCCAGTTCCCTTAGTACCCTTGGATGTATTCCATCAGGACCCGGGGCTTTATTAACATTTATTTTTTCCAACCTCTTTTGTATTACTTCCTGTGTTAACTAATTATTTGGCAACGGTAGTGTAGCCCCATTATGTTGCCGTGTCCCAACCACTGGTACCTCCCTTGTGTATACCGAAGAAAATAACCTATTTAGCTCATCTGCCTTTTCTTGGTCACTAATTATCAGACGGCCTGTGTCACATTGTAATGTTCCTATAGCTTCCTTCCTCACCTTCTTCTCATTAATATACTGAAAAAATATTTTAGGGTTCGTCTTACTATCTTTTGCAATACATTTTTTATTTTCTATTTTAGCCAGTCTAATCGCCCTTTTGCAAGCCTTGTTAATTTGCTTCTATTCCTGTAAAGCAGTTTCTGTCCCCTCTTGTTTGTATAATTTAAATGCCTGTTTTTTACTCCGTATCTTGATCTTTAAATCATTGTTAAGCCACATTGAATGGGATTTACTCCTTTTACTTTTATGCCACACGGTATATGCCGATGTGGATGTATATTTAGTAAGGATTTAAATGTTGTCCACTTGTGGTCAGTGTTTTTACCTGCCAGTTCTCTGTCCCAGTCTATACTTTGTATTGCTGCCCTTAGACCGTTAAAATCTGCCCTTTTAAAATTAAGAGTTTTTGTTGGCCCCTCAAAATTTTGTTTTTTTAAATTCCATCACAAACGAGACTGTGTTGTGATCACTGTTTCCCAAAGGTTGCCCTATTCCAACATTAGATACTATATCAATATTGTTTGTGATGAGTAAATCTAAGATAGCTTCATTTCTAGTAGGCTCTTGTATAACCTGGGCCAGATAATGATCCCTGAGTGTACTCAAGAACCTGCTCCCCTTAGATGAACTGCTGGTCTCATTTATCTAGTTTATTTCAGGGTAATTAAAATCTCCCATTATTAGAACTTGACCATGCCTAGCTGCATTTTCAATCTGTAACAATAATTGTATTTCCTCACTTTCAGCTATATTTGGGGGTTTATAGCATACTCCTACTAATATTCTTTTGGAATTTGCTGCTCCGCTATTTAACTCTACCCACAAACATTCAGCTTTATCACTAGGTCCACCATAAATATCTTCTCTGACTATAGGCTTAAATTCAGGCTTAACATACAGACAAATCCCACCTCCTCGTTTACCATTGCCTCTATCTTTCCTAAATAGGTTAAAACCATCCGGATTAACAGTCCAGTCATGAGATTCATCCCACCACGTTTCAGTAATGCCTATTAAATCCCATTTTTCATTAATTGCTAATAATTCTAACTCTCCCATTTTTCCCGGCAAGCTTCTGGCATTAGCAAGCATACACCTTAGGTTATGAGTCTGTAGTTCTGAAGTGCCTGCCACTGTACTTGAATTAATTAGTACTACCTCCCTATTGACTATACTACCCCTCCCCCATCTCCTCCCCTATGAGTTGTTAATTCATCCCATATACCCTCTACACTTTCTACCCCATTACTTATATCTAGTCCCTCCCCCCCAAGTACTAGTTTAAAATCTCCTCCAGCCTTTCTACCATCCTATCCCCTAGTACAAAAGCTCCCTCATTATTAAGGCGCAATCCATCCCTACTGTAGAGATTGTACCGAAGTGAGAAGTCAGCCCAGTGCTCTAAAAACCCAAACCCCTCCTTAGTGCACCACATCTTTAGCCACGCATTAACCTCCCTAAGCTCCTTCTGCCTCCCTGGGCTAGCACGTGGCACTGGTAGAAAATACTACCTTAGAGGTCCTTGCCTTCAGCTTATTACCTAGTTCTCTAAAATCATTATTTAGGACACTCCATCTTCCACTAACTTTGTCATTGGTACCAATATGTGCCAAGACTGCCGGTTCATTTCCAGCCCCTCCCAATAATTTGTCTACCCTTCCCACAACATGACGAACCCGAGCACCCGGGAGACAGCAAACTGTTCGATTGCTGGGATCTGGGTGACAAATCATCCTGTCTACCTTCCTAATAATAGAGTCCCCTACAACCAAAACTTGTCTGTTGCTCTGCCTATGCTGCCCTCCCACTCCTCCAGTAGAGCTGTTCTCCCGGCTGTTAGAGGGAACAGCTGTATCTGGCATTGCCATTCCTGAATGGACATCCCCAACAGTTTCACTCAATCTGGCAAATCTGTTGGTGTTTGCCAACTCAGAACTGGCCTGCCTCCTCCTGTTCCCCCTGCTTCCCCTTGTAACTGTAACCCAGCTACCTCCCTGGGCATCCTCACTGGCCCCAGCTCCGTCCTCCATGCTAGGCCCAGCTAAACTGTGCTCAGTGAGCACCAACCCCCTTTCCAGTGGAGCAGTATCACTAAGTGCTGCAATTCTCCTCTCCAGATCTCCAATTTGAGCTTCCAGAGAGGCAACATGCTCACACCTGTCACACAGATATGGACCCTGGATCAGCTGTTCCAGTATTGCATACATATGACAGGATGTACACTGAGTGAGGTTGCCACTGGACTGACTCATAATTATTATTATTGTCTACAAAATTTCAGTGGGAAAAATAAAGAATATAAAATAATATATTTGTATAAAGTTTTCCTCCTTTGTACTATAAATCTGCCCTCCCTTTTCTTTGAAGTCCCTACCCCTATTTAAACTCCTACACTTCACTAGAACTGCACCTGATACCAAAAATGTTCGCCCCTTCCCCGTTTATACTAACTTCTGCCTTCTCACCTGGGCACAATTAGTGCACTGTGCAATTTATAAGCCTTTATCTGTAAAAATCCACTTGTAAACAGGCCCCCCAAAACAGCTCACAAACCTTTTATACTAGTTAAACAGTCAAGCCACACCCCTCTCACCTGGGCACAATTAGTGCACTCTGCAATTTATCAGTCTTTATCTGTAAAGGAAAATCCACTTGTAAACAGGCCCCAAAACAGCTCACAAACCTTTTATACTGGTTAAACAGTCAAGCCACATCCCTCTCACCTGGGCACAATTAGTGCACTTTGCAATTTATCAGCATTTATCTGTAAAGGAAAATCCACTTGTAAACAGGCCCCAAAACAGCTCACAAACCTTTTATACTAGTTAAACAGTCAAGCCACACCCCTCTTAACTGGGCACAATTAGTGCACTCTGCCATTTATCAGTCTTTATCTGTAAAGGAAAATCCACTTGTAAACAGGCCCCAAAACAGCTCACAAACCTTTTATATTAGTTACACAGTCAAGCCACACCCCTCTCACCTGGGCACAATTAGTGCACTCTGCAATTTATCAGCCTTTATCTGTAAAGGAAAATCCACTTGTATGGTCTATATGCATGTGATATGTATTGTATATATTACTATAGACACAGAGGCACACTCTGTATAAAATATTAATGCATTTAGAAACTTTCAGCCTTATTAAATTGTGATTTGGCAAATTTAAAAGGGCTCTATTTAAGCACACAGCATATTTTTTTTACAGAAGTTTTTAGTTAGCGAAGATCTTGCTTTTGGATAGAAGTTCACTAACTAAAAACTTCTGTAAAAAAATATGCTATGTGCTTACATAGAGCCCTTTTAAATTTGCTGAATCGCAAAAGGCTGTTGTTGTTTAAGTTGATTCACAATACTAGATGGCTATATATTGGCACCTGATCAGGTTTAATATTATCTACTAGGCATTGCATTTGATAATATAGTAATAGTATTTTGCCTGTATATTGATTCTAGTAGCAATTACACTGCTGTATTATACCATTTCATAAGGGTCTCATATTAGGTTGATTATCTCTACAAAATATTTTCTATCATATTTCAAATTATTCATTGTGTATTATACACTAGCCATATTGTCACATTGACTATGTATTCAGGGGAGACATTGATTTTATGTTTTTAATCAGTGAGTGTTCTGTTTTTATTTTGTGTACTTCTGCCATGATCCCCCTGACCAACAGTCCTTTGTACTCACATGATCCGCCCAGGATGATTAAGATTTTTTAAAACAGACCATTATTCTGGCCGCATAATTACTGCTATCAGGACTGCCTGTTGGGAATATGTGGTTGTGAGATGAATAAACTGTATCTTGTCTGACCCAGCTGGGCACGGGCTGAGCTCAGTAGATGTTTCAGTTCTTTAATATGTTATGTTAATTACTGTATGCAATGCTGTGTGTTCAGTTATCACCAGTTCATGAGTGGTTAACTGTTGGGATTCAGTTACGTAATCTGTTCTGTTATGCAATCTGCTCTGTGGTAAAGTCTGTTCTGACTGAAGTGTGGGTAATCTCCTGATTTGAAAAGAGGGAGGCAACAGCTATCTCTCTGTCTGACTGGATTAATATACATATGGAATAAGATATCTAGAAGACTATATATATATATATACTAGGAGATTGCCCATCAAAAATGATGAGAGTAAAATAGTAAGCCTGGCAATGCTGTTTGCCACACAATGCAAGGTTATGGGCCCTCTGAGATCATTTCCCCCCTCCGCTCGCTCCCTTGTTTCTCATCCCCCTCCCTCCCTTGTGTCTCATTTCCCCCTCCCCTCCCTCCCTTGTGTCTTCTTCCCCCCTCCCCTCCCTCCCTTGTGTCTTCTTCCCCCTCCTCTCTCTCAGAGTCTTCTTTCCCCCTCCTCTCCCTCCCTTGTGTCTCCTTTTCCCCCTTCCTCTGCCTCACTTGTGTCTCCTTTTCCCCCTCCTCTGCCTCCCATGTGTCTCCTTTGCCCCACCTCTCCCTCCCTTGTGTCTCATTTCCCCCCTTCCTCTCCCTCCCTTGTGTCTTAATTTGCCCCACCTCTCCCTCCCTTGTGTCTCCTTTTTCCCCACCTCTTCCTCTCTTGTGTCTCCTTTTTCCCCACCTCTCCCTCCCTTGTGTCTCCATTTCCCCAACCTCTCCCTCCCTTGTGTCTCCATTTCCCCCTCCTCTAACTCCCTTGTGTCTCCTTTCCCCTCTCCTCTAACTCCCTTGTGTTTCCTTTTCCCTCTCCTCTAACTCCCTTGTGTTTCCTTTCCCCCCTCCTCTAACTCCCTTGTGTTTCCTTTTCCCTCTCCTCTAACTCCCTTGTGTCTCCTTTTCGCTCTCCTCTAACTCCCTTGTGTCTCCTTTTCCCCACCTCTCCCTCCCTTGTGTCTCCTTTCCCCCCACCTCTCCCTCCCTTGTGTCTCCTTTCCCTCCCACCTCTCCCTCCCTTGTGTCTCCTTTCCCTCCCACCTCTCCCTCCCACGTGTCTCCTTTCCCCACCTTTCCCTCCCTTGTGTCTCATTTCCCCCCTTCCTCTCCCTCCCTTGTGTCTTAATTTGCCCCACCTCTCCCTCCCTTGTGTCTCCTTTTTCCCCACCTCTTCCTCTCTTGTGTCTCCTTTTTCCCCACCTCTCCATCCCTTGTGTCTCCATTTCCCCAACCTCTCCCTCCCTTGTGTCTCCATTTCCCCCTCCTCTAACTCCCTTGTGTTTCCTTTTCCCTCTCCTCTAACTCCCTTGTGTCTCCTTTTCGCTCTCCTCTAACTCCCTTGTGTCTCCTTTCCCTCTCCTCTCCCTCCCTTGTGTCTCCTTTCCCCCACCTCTTCCTACCTTGTGTCTCCTTTTCCCCACCTCTCCCTCCCTTGTGTCTCCTTTCCCCCACCTCTCCCTCCCTTGTGTCTCCTTTCCCTCCCACCTCTCCCTGCCTTGTGTCTCCTTTCCCTCCCACCTCTCCCTCCCTTGTGTCTCCTTTCCCTCCCACCTCTCCCTCCCTTGTGTCTCGTTTCCCTCCCACCTCTCCCTCCCTTGTGTCTCCTTTCCCTCCCACTTCTCCCTTCCTTGTGTCTCCTTTTCCCCCTCCTCTCCCTCCCTTGTGTCTCCTTTTCCCCTCCTCTCCCTCCCTTGTGTCTCCTTTTCCCCCTCCTCACCCTCCCTTATGTCTCCTTTCCCCCCTCCTCTCCCTTGTGTCTCATCCTCCCTTTTCCACCTTATCCTCCCTCCTTCCCCCCTCTCCAATAACCTCCCCTCTTCTTACCTAGATCTGCTTAGCTCCTGCGGCTGCATCGCGTCTTCTGCGTGTGTCCGGAACCGGCATATGCTAATGACGTGATGCTCATGTGACGTCACGTCAATAGCATATGCCGGCGCGGTCACAGCAAGAAGACGCGCAGCAGAAGCTCAGCGGATCAAGATAAGAGAGGGGATAGGCAGGTTATTGGAGAGGGGGGAAGTAGGGAGATAAGGGGGAAGGAGGGATGATAAGGGTGAAGGAGGAAGGATAAGGGGGGAGGGAGGAGGAGGATTGCTGCCTGCAACGGCTCGACTTGCTTTGCAAAGCATGACCAACAGGCCTTATATTTACAACTATTATAGGTGATTTTTACATGTCATGTTACAATTTAAATAATTCTGTTAACCAATTAAAAAATTATATTTTTTATTACATCTTATTTGTATATTTTTTTCTCTACACAAATAATGAACAATATCTTCACATAGAACTGGAAACATTTAATTATTTTTTAATATACATGGAGATCCTAACAATTTACAACTAATATTTTTTAATGTCATGTTACAATTTGAACAATATAGTGAACTGTAAAAAAAAAAATTTTTATTACATAAAATTTCTATACTTTTATCTCAAAACAAAAATTGAACAATATCTTCATATTACACTGAAAAAATATATGAATATCATAACAACCACTATTTTTATATGTCATGTTCCATTATTTTTATACAATGATAATAAACATTGTTTATATGCTTAACCAATAAATTATTATTTACCCATGTAGTAATGTCATGAAATCACAAATACAGTATATGAATAACACATGTTAAATATATACAAATTCACTCATTTTGTCCATTCCACATAGCCCTTTTTTTTAAATTACAAAACCTCATCATATACACTATTTTTACTAAATACTCTACCAGCCCCTAATAGCTCACCTTGATCTTCTGTTTGTTTGACAAAGACTTTCATTTCGAATGGATTTTTGCATCTTCAAAATGCCACATACAGAGAATTGTTTGGTTTTTATGGAGGTGGAATGGACTCCTGCCCGGCAGTGACTAGCTGTTGAGCTAGCGCTGGAGATCAGACCGGAGGTGTAGGAGCACTGATGTCAGGAGAAATGTTTGACTATACCATTTATTAGTCAAACATGCCGCAAAACGCTTGAAACGCTGGGTTATGCTATGAAAAGAAATCTAAAAATGCTGTAGAATACCTGAGCATCTGAATATTGGAATGCTTAAACCCATTTGAATCTACAACTAATGGAACATAGAGGTACACTGTACCCTGAAGGTATCAGGTGAGACAGAAGGCTTGAATCCCCCTGCACTCAGCACCCTATGCATCAGGAGGCACAGAGAGCTACGATTATCATACGTATTTGGGAGAAGAGCTGGAGAGGTCAACGGTACTTATTCATAAGTCATACATACTCCCAATGATCAAGTAACACAGCTCTCAGTATATAACAAAGGGGTTTGATAAAGGGGATATAATACCTGATTAAAGGCTAACTGAAGATTTAATACTTAAGACCAAGGTAAGCCTATTTTCTGTCTATAGATCATTGATCCATACAGACACTCTCCATGGTTACTGTATAACCCTTACATTGGGGAGAGTATGGAACTGGAATCCCTGGACTTTATATAAGTAGAAATAATACTAAATGTAGTGATGGGCTAATAGCAATAAAAAGCTCCCTATAGAAAAGGAGAAGAATGATTTGAATATTTGAGCATTGATTAATAGAGATATCACTTGAAGCGTCTATACAATTCTGGTGCTGGTGTTAACACTATACTGGAGTCCATGAACTTATATAAATTAAAACAATTGAAATAACATCGAAATCTGCAGTTCCATGATATTAAATCAGCTGTTATATAAAGCCTATGGGAAATTATGTAGTCTGATGCTGAGGTATTGCTGAAGTGTTTTTATATTTTACAGCAAAAAACTCTTGATATTATTATAGCCTTTATAAAAGGCTCATGGACAAAGATCATTGCGCAATAGACATACAGTATTTGATGAAGTGTTTCTCTTCTCCTCTGTAGTTTCTGGTGCAGAGTATGATACTGTGCTAAAATGTATACATCATTACAGGTGGTAACAGCATTAAAAAACAGCAACTCCCTGATATTAATATAGCGCTTTTTGGCAAATATATAATGTGATTGTTAAATAGATTTTGTATCGGTAACTGTATGTCTTTAGATATAACTTTACTTTATCCAGTATATGATCACGATTCAGAATAAGTAACAATAAATAAGAATTATTGCTTATAGTTCCTTGAGTTACGCAGAATTATAAAATCCAGGAACACTTCAAAATAAAGATTACTCTGATTGGCTTCTAAGAAGAAGATCATTTTAAAAGGTTGTGAAATAACAAAGCTGTTATCTTTGCTCTACTATGGTAGAAACTAACCATATAAAATGGACTATTTCAAATTCCACCTTGAAAAAAGTAATAAAGAACTTCTACAGCTATAAAGTCAGCTAATTTTGAGGTCAACTAGAGTGTATTTCTAAGATAAAATTAACAAAAATATCTGAGGACCAATTATTGTTAGTGGAGGAAGTTATAGTGGAATAAGAAATAGAAACCTGTATCTTAAAACTTAAGCCTAATAAAGCACCAGGCCGGTGAATATAACCAAGGAGCTGTCTGCATCCTATAACACATTTAAAAGATCTGTTTACGAAATTGAATTCATCTGAGGCAAACGGATAAATCTTAATATATACAATATGGAAGTGTTGGCTCTATACATTTTCAGGCTGGGGGTTATGTCTGTACATAAGTGACTATTTGCCAAATAGAAGGCGACTGGTTGGCACAATTTAATATCCATCAATGACTACATAATAAAGATAATAAATAATAATAAATAAAAAATAATAAAAGAAATCAATGACTACAAGAATCATGGAAAATGCCTGTTGGGTTAATGACATGAAGACATGATGATGTCCTTTTTTTTTTTTTTTTTAATAATTTTTATTGTTTTTACAAAAGTATAACAATGCATCATTCAGTAGTTCTGAACATCATAAATCAGATTAATAAGAGATTGTATTGAGATAATATAAACAAAAAAGGGTACGAAACATTAACATGACATCACATCTAAAAAGCATTCAGTCTACATGCATACATATTCATTTGTTACACCCCAAATTCTGAATATCAAGTTGACAAAAATGATTAAAAAAAAATCAGGCAGAGAAAAAAGCGAAAAAAGTAATTAAAAAAAGAAACCGAACCGGAAACGGCAAAATTTCCATTAGGCAAGAAAAAAGGAGAGAGAAAAAAAGAAAAAAAAGAAGAGAAAAAAAGAAAGAAACGAAGAAGAAAAAAAAGAAAAAAAAAGGGAAACAAAAATCACTCAATATATAGAAGTTTTAGCAGCACCATCGTGGAAATAATCCCAAATTTTCCACTTCAAGATGTTATTGCGAGAAATGCTGGTACCTTCAAAGTTAGTTTGTAAGTCTCTTACTCATTGGATCATTAGTAGGATTTCATTCTAAGTAGCAATATTATTAGATTTCCAATGAGAGATGATTGATCTTTTTATTGACATACAAATTAAAATAATGCAAGCTTTCTTGTCTATATTTATCACATTTGGGAAGATATGCAACACACTACACTGTGGTAAAAAGGGAAGTTTAAAATCTATAGAGCGCTCGATAAACTCAAAACTTTCAAACCATAGGGGTTTAATTAATGGGTATTCCCAGAATGTATGGAGAAAATCACCATGCATACCACATTGCCTCCAACACATACTGTCTTGAAGATAATGTGAAAACTGGTAAATTTGAGAAGGCACCATGTACCACCTATTTACTAGCTTGATATGGAGCTCTCTATCAGAAGGATATTTAACAAATCTATTTGTCCCATACAGTGAGGATTCCCATGTCTCCCAAGAAAAGGAGATACAAAGATCCCTTTCCCAGATTTTCATGCCAGATGTTTTATTGAGCACCAAGGGGTTCCCTAAAATATTATGACATTTGGTTAATAGATGGCTATAATTGTGAGATTTAATACGTTTTTCCAAAGATGTTAAACAACCCTCAACATTACTTGATGGATAACATGCGGACAAAAGCATTGAGAGTTGTTTAACTCTTAACCAACAATTAGAAGGAAGCCCATAGGTGGAAAATAATTGATCTAAAGAGAGCAAGCGGCCCTCATAATAAAGATCTTTTATGTGTAATAAACTACGCTCTGTCTCAGGACTCAAACCGGGCTTGTGAAAAGTGAAAACTGGGAGATTTTGAATTAAGACGCTAGTTGTTGGGATAGGCTGATATTTGTTATTTATTAGTCTCCACGAATTGTAAATGTTCTTGACTAACTGCGAGCCAACTACGAAATCTTTAGATATCTTGTTGCCCATAAAAAATAAGAATTTGAGATCCATACAAGGTACCAAGGCTTTCTCGATTTGGGACCAAACATAGGACCCGCTTGAATTCAGCCATTTTAGTGCATGTGCCAACATATTGGCATTGTGGTACATTTGCAACATGGGATAAGATAATCCTCCCTGAGAAAATTCTCTGGAAAGAGTTAATCTTTTAAGTCTAATATGTTTTGAGGAATGGATAAACTTATCTATAATAGATTGACATTTTTTAACCTGATACTGAGAAATTCTAACCGGTATGCAGCTAGCCAGATAATTAAACCTAGGCAGAAGGGCCATTTTGGTAATAGCAATTTTACCACTAAAGGATGCTTTTACTCCCTTTCAACCATTTAAAATATCTAGCCATTTACGATAAAGGGCATTATAGTTAATTGTGGTCATATTTTTAAGGTTTTCTACAAAAGTGATACCCCAATGCGTGAAAGAATTGGAGTTCCAATTGAATGGGTAAGCTTCCTTTAGAAGTCTTCTGCAATTTACATAAAGATTTATCGCTAAAGTATCCGATTTTTGTAAATTACGTTTGTAATTTGATATTAAGCTATACTCATTGAACAATAACATAAGGGTTTTCAAAGATTCCCCTAGGGCATGTAATCGATAACACTATGTCATCAGCAAAAATAGATATTTTGTGTTCTCTCTCGCCCAACCCATTGCGACGGATGGCTAGAGTAGATCTAATGGCTACTGTTAATGGCTCTATCAACAAATCAAATAGGATGGGATTGAGAGGACACCCTTGCCTGGTTCCATTTGATATCCCAAAGGAGCTAGAGTGAAAACCAAAACTAGATACTGATGCAGAAGGGGATTTATATAAAGCCCCTATCACGTGAGATCCAAAATGTCCCAAACCAAACTTCCTCAAAATAAGGTCCATATATAGTCCCACCCTACCCTATCAAAAGCCTTTTCAGCATCTAATGAGAGGAATAGGGTGGGAAACTTTATCGATTTTGAATAACGAATCAAATTAGATAGTTTTCTAATGTTCAATAATGATATAGGTCTATAGCTAGAACAAAGATGCGGATCTTGTTTAGGTTTGGGAATCATAATTATACTAGCATTAACCATTTCTTGAGGAATAATCCCTTCTGTTTTAATTTCATTAAATAAATCCGTAAGATGGATACATAATGTTGAAGAAAAAAAAAAAAAAGCTAAATCCGTCGGGGCCCGGAGTGGTATAAGGTTGTAACTGAGTGATTACCTCCCTAACTTCCTGAGTAGAAATAGGGGTATTCAATTCATCTAGCTCTGCTGAGGAAATAACGGGAAGATTAAATTGCTCCAGAAAAGTCTGGATTTGTAATATTGACGGTTTATAGAAAGCCTTGTCCTTAGATAAATTATAAAGGTTAACGTAATAATTTGCAAACAAGTTGGAGATCTTCTTAGGGCACATCGTAAGTTGGCCATTATTCGTTATGTATTTAATTCTTCTCCCCAAAGATTTCTGTATGATTTTATACGCCAAAAATCTACTAGTTTTGTTATCTTGATGGTAATAAACCTGTTGCATACGCCAAATCCTTTTATCTGACAAAAACTGATTGTTTTTATTAACTTTATTCTGAATCTTTTTAATTTCAAACAATATGCAATCTCTAGGATCCTTTTTATTCATGGTTTCCAATTTATTTAAACTAATATAAAGCTTTCTAAGGGACTCTCCTCTTTGTTTCATAACCTGGAACCTTAATTTTATTAATACACCTCTAATTAAGGCTTTGTAGGCATTCTAAAGGACCCCCTTAGAGGAAACTGTGCCTTCGTTTAATTCAAAAAATTTGGTCAACTCTTCAAAAATAAACTGTTTTCTAGGTTCCTCCTTAATTAGGTAATCGTCTAGTTTCCAACAAGGACAATCAACTTTATGCAGATTGAAATTAACCTCCATGGAGATACAGGCATGATCTGAAAGAACTATTAAGCCAATATCAACCTTAATAATATTGTTCAAAGTGATACTATCGACCAAAAACAAATCAATACGAGAGTATACCTTATGAACATTGGAATAAAAAGTATAGTCCCCTTGACCTGGATTCAGGACACGCCATGCATCATATAAATTAATACTATTGAACCAATTGGAAAATTTAAGCGCTACATTCTGAATTCTGTGTAAGTTTTTACAAGTTTTTTGAGATTTTCTATCTTTTTCAAAATTGGGTATAACATTGAAATCTCCTGCCACAATCAACGAACCATAGATAAACTTTTTGATAGAAGCCCCGAGACGATTAAATTGTTTTAACTGATTGTTATTAGGGGCATATAAGTTCACTAAAATGACTTTATGGCCATTTATAGATCCACCCCACAGAATATAACGTCCGTGGGGGTCTGAATTCCAAATTTCTCTACTAGAGGTAAATTATTTTTAAACAAAATTGCAACACCTGGTGATTTTTTGTTGAAAGTGGAGACATGTTTGAGCACAAAAAAGGTATCACCCAAATATGGAATTTTAGAATGAGCATAATGGGTCTCCTGCAAAAACACAATATCAGCTTTTTGTTTTTTACAAAGTCTAAATAACGTATGTCTCTTGCCAGGGGAATTTAAGCTGTTAACATTAAAGCTCAAAATTTTTAATGACATAAAAGTAAAAAATAGATAAATGAAATAAAATCAAATTTGTCGCCAAAAAGATCGCCTGGGGAACAACCAATCTAATTACAAACATACTGTATCCCAAGTACTTTATCCTAATCCAGAGACTAGGAAGAGGGAAAGTACATGTTGGTATCATACTAACATACTGCAAACACAACCACACATACACACAACTAGGCTGCCGCACAGAGTAGCGTCAGACTATACAAGCAGGGCTAAACGCCAGTGTTAAGAAATGGAAGGCCTACTGTAATGGGAGACATCCGCCCTGTAGGAATATTTAAAAGAAAAAATAAATGAGTAAATAAATAAGAAAAGAAAAAAAATAACTCAGCTACCGACCTGGCACCCAAATTTTTTTCGAGATTCAAATGAGAAAAATGTGACTACACACCTAAAATATGAAAGGTAGACTAGCATCTCCTTATAAAAAGTACAGATTGTGATAAATATAAATAAGAGAATACACAATTTCGGAAAGAGAAAGGAAAAATCCTTTCAAGAAAGTGCCAGTGTTCATGTAGATATATTCCAGCTTGACAGAAGAGAGAACCCTTCTTTTGGAAAATTGATTTTGTGCCAAATCGAGTCTCTTTGGACTAACAAGCCAGTTGGAAAAGTTCATTTATAGACCAAACCCTCTTTCCTAAGGATTTGGGTTAACTGAGCAAATTCACATCTTCTGCTTAGTGTTGCTGGAGAAAGGTCAGGGAATATTCTAATAAGTTCATATGGAGGATCAAAAGATTTAACTTTATAACTGGCCTTCACAATATCCTCTTTCGAGGGGAAGAAGTGACATTTGACCATGACATCTCTAGATCCCCTGTTTTGTAAATATAACGGAAGAGGGATACGGTAAACCACATCAAATTTGATTTTCAGATTGGCAAAAGAGGGGACCAAAGAAACAAAAAATTTAGAAACATAATCTGGTAGGTCAAAATTCTTGATTGTTTCTGGAATACCCCTTAAACTTAAATTAGAACGTCTCGATAGATCTTCCAGTATGATAATTTGGTTATTTAACTCTTTAACCTTTTCCTCTAGTTTGTTGTTCAGCGTTAACACAGAGTGATGATCCTGAGTTAAATTGTCCAGCTTAAGTTCTAATTCTAAGGTTCTGTTGTTGACATCTCTTATTGCTTTAGCATTATCCATCATTTGCTGTTTAATGTCTGCTAGCAAATTCACTTGGAAGTCCTGTAAAATATTCCTCATTTTTAATGGGGTAAGCATTTCATCATCTTGCGGTTTCGAATCTTTGCTGGACATACTTTCTGAAAGTTTTGAAATATTGTGAGTACGTTTGTCTGCTTGCAAGGGAGAATCTGCAAAGGGAGGCAACTGGATCTTCTCCTTGTGTTTAGGAGAGAAAAAATCCACAGCTTTAGAGGGATGACCTTTCTTATCCTTAGGTTTGCCTTTACTTGCCATAATTGGACTGAATGAATAACCTTGTTACGAGTAAAGCCCACCACTAGTATACCATGAAATTTCAAAGTGCAGGCATTAGATTCAGGCTCTTTGTTGGTCAAACAATTCATACAGGTCGCTCACCACATGTATTAAAAGTAAACTTTGTACAGCTCAGAATATACTCCCATCATTAAACTGTTTTGCCACACCGTCTCAGGCAAAAAAAAGAGGTTAGAGCTAAATAACTGCTCACAAATTAGAAGGATGACCAGTAAGGAGACAGTGCAGTAGTTAGCATTTTGATTGCATTTTCCTCAGTGGACTTATAGACACAAGCGTCACTTCACCACTATAGGACAAAAAACTGATGATTAAAGTTGTTTCCAAAGTAGAAAAAGCTGCGTAGATGTAATTTAAACAATGTAGTATTGTTTTGTATATCCCTCTAGATGTAGTTAGAGTAACACCTCTCTTTTTCATATTCTTATGGATAAGAGATACTATGCAAGATTTCAGATTGTCCACAGGTTTTGTTTACTCACAATTACCAAAGGTAGCGCTTTGCATTATGCACTGCATCTGGTGTACAGGATCATCACGTCTCCACAATCTCAGGGCGTCTCTGGTCTCCCCTGCACAGACCTCAGACTTTGCAGCAGAAACGCCGCCAACAGCGTAACGAACACCCACCCAGTATGCCCGGGAACACGAGCCAGCAAACGACCGGATATCCAGCGTGCCCAGGTGCCAGCATGCAAACCGCGGTCAGGAGTCCCACCCGCGTTAGGCCTCGGTCGAGTTCATATGAATCAGAGAACCCACAGGAGCGGCGTTGTCCCCATCGGCCTAGAACCGCTTCACGCGGGAATCCAATCTATTTCCGGTCACGCCCCAGAAGTCCCAAGACATGATGATGTCCGATTATTCGCGAAACACTTAAAATTATTTTGGGGTGGCTAGACAGTTCATTATAACCAACAATCGCTTAAACCAGAGTTTGTGGGCCAGTAAACCCGTATTAGATTGGTATATTAACTGGGTTGAGTTAAGGTAGATATCTAGCCAGTCTAAAACTAATTTAAACAGTATACAAAGGAATGTGATCAAAATTAGAAGGCTGAAAGGGCCTGCTATCTAAGTTCCTTTGCGGTTTCTTAGTTGTAACAATATATACATTAATTGGTAACTCAATTGGTAATATAGTTGTATCTATGTATAATATTAATACTCCTGAGATGTAGTTGGAGAGATAGCTAGCCTGAAGGCTGATACGCAAGTGTCAAATAAGAGACTGATTTAGTTATTAAATGCGCATCTAGGGTCTGTAACTAAAACCCAATATTTTATTGGTTTGTTACTAGAAGCTGGGAAGCTATTAAGGGGGGGGGGGGGGCGGTTTGGTCAACAGATTAAAGATTACAAACTTATGTTTAAAAAATGTTTGGCCTAGATGGTAAGTTACAAACTTGCCCTGAAAAGATTAGGGGGGGGGGGATCCCTTACAGTCTAAACGGAGTGACTTAGAAATCAGGTCTTTTTTGGGTAATATCAATTTCCCTAGATTATCGCAAGGCAATCTGGACTTTTTAAATAAAGATATTATAGAATCTGAGGTGGAGGGAGTCATTGACAAGGGTAAGCCAAATAAGGCTCCAGGGGTCGATGGCTTTGACCAACTCTTTTACTATGTTTTTATGTCACCAGAAATAAAGATCCATTTGTGTGACATATACAATGAGATAAAAAAAAACTCAGGAAAACTACTGTCAGACTTAACTCTGTAAGACTGTTAACATTTTAGAACCTGGAAAAAATTCGGAGGACTATAGAAGCTACCGCCCTATTTACCCCATTAACCTAGATATAAAACTGTATGATAAGATACTAGCTAACCATCTGAAAGAAGTAATCTCAGTCTTAATCCATCAAGATCAAACAGGTTTTATAATTGGTCGTCAGGCCTCAGACAATACGAGGCGCTTATTAAATATTGTTAATTTTGTTAAGGCAAACAATATCCCCACATTGATCCTGTCTTTAGATGATGAGAAAGCGTTTGACAGGGTCAACTGTTTTTTTTTTTTAAAGAGGTCCTGCAGAGATTTGGATTGGGAGATTTTGAAAGCAAAGCAGTAGGCGCCCTATATTCTGATTCAAAGGCTCTAGTTCGTGGGGAAGACTATGAAACAAAGAAATTTACGATTAGAAATGGAACCCGACAGGGCTGTCCCTTGTCTCCCCTGCTGTTTACCCTCTTTTGGAACCATTATTTATTCTTATACGAGGCTTGCAGGAGATTGAGGGAGTGGTTATAGCGAAGGAGGAATACAAATGTATGTTCTTCGCGGATGATTTTGTTCTAACCATTACTAACCGGCTTCTCATGTGCAGAGTTACAAAAGATTCTTGTTGAATTTGGTCGGGTTTCCTATTTTAGGGTTAATCTTGCCAAATCTGACTCTATAGTTATGGGAGTAGTGGGGGAGACAAGGGATTGCCTGAAAAGGGATTATTTATTTAATTGGAGATCGGTTTCCTTGGTACACTTGGGAATACAATTCTCGTTTTTAGCAAAAAATATTTTGTTGGACAATTTAGGTGACCTAATGAAAGATATAAAGAGGATTCTGGCAGATTGGAGGAAGTTAAAACTTTCTTGGTTAGCCAAAATTTTGTCCGTTAATATGAATATAATTCCAAAGATAACCTTATGAAATGTGTTCCAGGTTTTCTGCCAAGTAGGTGCATAAAGTCTTTACAGGCTCTAATTGATGATTTTGTTTATCGCAGGAAAAGACCAAGGACCAAGCGGATTATAGCCTATTTGAAATTTGATAAGGGTGGGTTGGGGGCTCCGTGCATAAGAAAAAAATATGAGAATATAGCTATTGTCCAAGTTATTAGTTGGAATAATGAATATAATATGTCCAGATGGATAACATTAGCAAATGATTTACTGGGAGATAACCCTATCCAGACCATCCTCTGGTATTACACTCTCAATCTTAATATAGCTAAAAGGTTGCCTAGATTTATTAGACCTGATTTAAAACTACAGTATAGGGTTAGAGATGAAAAAGGCTTAGTGCGATTTCCTTCTTTAGCGGCTCCAATTGTAACTATAATGCTACAAGTAAATAGAGCAATAATAAAATTGCTAAAAAATAAAGGAGTTGTTTTTGTTAATGACCTATATAATAGCAAAAACCTTTGCTCATTGAAAGAACTCCAGATAAAATGAACTGAAATCTTTCCTATGGCTGCATTATGAAGCCTTAAAAAACATTTTGCATATATTTGGATATACATCTCTTAATATGCTGAAACTAACATAAATGGAGGTACTGTGTATAAAAAGGGAGAAAGGTCATTCCCTGTCTTACTGCAATAGAATCCTAGAGGAAAGTACTGCAATAGAATCCTAGAGGAAAGGTGACATACTCAGACCAAGTTTGGGTTAAGGTGTTTAAGGAGGTGAAGAGGTCAGCTATCAACTCCTCATATATAGAGTTGTTTTTTAAGACAATTCATAGATGGTACATGACTGTTAAAAATGAGAGTTTAATTCTTATATAGATAACTTATGCTGGAAAGGCGGTGGCCAGGAAGGCTCGGCCATTCATCTCTGTTGGAGTTGTCATAAAGTGAAAGATTATTGGAATATAGTCTGTACCGAATTAACCAATGTGTTAGGGAAACTGATTTTGTGTACTCCATCAGTGGTACTGTTTCATATGAATCTTGATTACTTATCTATTGAGAATAAATTGATGATTATTCATATTCTATTAGTAGCTAAATCTCTGTTTGTTAAGTATCGAAACAAAAAGTTCCCTTACGATCTGAGTTGAAAAATGGTATAGATCATAACAGAGAGTTAATGAGTAGCCCAAAGACCTTGTCTATGCATAATAGCAACAGGACCTTTAAATGGTCTAAATAGGAAAAATACTCAAATGCAAGGTCCATTAAGGAATAACTAGTAATTTGGTTTACATCTGCACCCACGAGTTATCTGAGAAGTAAATTTCCTGTATTAGATTACAGTATATCATTTGTAATAATATTATTGGTCATAGGAATCATGTGTGCTTGGCTGATTTATATCTGATCTTTACCAAAATAAATAATAATAAATAAAAAAAGCACCAGGTCCAGACGGCTTTGTTAACATCTATTATAAAATATTTATGCCAAGTCTGATGGGACATTTAAAAAACATGTTTAATGAGATACAAAATTCAGGTGTAGCACCTTCGAAAAACTCTTGAAGCAACAATTGTCCCCATCCCGAAAATCGGGAAAGACAACACTGACTATAAAAATTTTTAGACCCATATCATTGCTCAATACAGATATTGAAAATGTATGCAAGTATTCTTGCGGGAATCCTTTAATGTCAGATTTGGTAAACCCAGACCAGACAGTTTTTTTCAAGAAAAGGCAAGGAGTAGATAACAATAGAAAATGAATTGATTTATTTGCACTTTTGGAACAGAAAGGTATGGCGGCAATGGCCCTTTCACTAGACTCGGAAAAGGCGTTTGATAGGGTATATTGGGATTTTTAAGAAATAGTGTCAGCTACGTATGGACTAGGCAAGTTTGACTCATGCTGTTAAAGCGTTATACTCAAATGTTTCAGCCTATACCACCGGAGTAGGATTTAGATCAGACAACTTTAGAATTGAAAATGGAACATGCCAAGGTTGTCCTTTGTCCCCTCTGATTTTTGTTTTGACAATTGAACCCCTGGCAGAATAAATTAGAAAGGAAAAAATATATTGTTGGCATTCAAACTAGGACCACACAAGAGAAAATTACTTTGTTCGATGACAATGTCGTTATTACTCTAACCAAGCCCCTAAGATCTTTGGAAACTTTATTGCAAGTTATTGAACTATACAGTAAGATGTCTTACTATAAACTGCATTCAACTAAAACTGATATTTTTATGTTTAACACTGATAAAGATTTGAAATCCATACTTAAAGATATCTATTCCTTTAACTGACACAATAATGGTTTAACACAAGATACTATCAAATTGGGAAAATCGAAATTTATCCTGGATGTGTAGAACAGTTGCCATTAAAATGGCCATTCTTCCAAAAATCATCTATTTGATGAGAAATATTCTGTTAAAAAATCTCAAAATACATCATGGATAAACATAAAAAATGATAGATCAATTAATCTATAAAAATAAAAAAATTGTATTAAGAAAGACATTACGTTTAGAACGATCGCTAAAGGAGGTTTAGCCTCTCCTAACTTATGTGTATATAATGATGCAAAAAATCTTTCACATATATTGAGGTTGTGCGGCCTGACTATAGCCCACCCTTTTACCAGATAGAGGAATTTTTGACACAGGATTATAAGTTAAATCATTTAATATGGTATAAAGACCTTTATAAAAATAGAATAAAGTTGTTGCCATTGGTACCAGTGCAATAGGAAATACAATCTTATGCCTTTTCCTTCTCCTATTAGTTACATAGTTACATAGTTACATAGGCCCTCATTCAATTGTGATTTGGCCAATTGAATAGGGCTCTAAATAAGCACATAGCATATTTTTTTTAAAGAAGTTTTTAGTTAGTGAAAACCTTGCTTTTGAATAGATGTTTACTAACTAAAAACTTCTTTAAGAAAAAATGTTATGTGCTTATTTAGAGCCCTATTCAATTGGCCAAATCGCAATTGAATGAGGCCCATAGTAATTAAGGTTAAAAAAAGACTTTCAGTCCATCAAGTTCAACCTGTTAAGATCTCCTCTGATCTGCAATATGCGGATTAGTTATTAATTAAATTATTGATTAAATAATTATTTATAGTATAGTATTGTAGGATGAATAAAGAGTTAGTCCATCAAGTTCAACCTTATTAGATCTCTATTGATCTTTTTAATGTGGACTATTTATTATTATTATTGTTAATTGTTAATTGATCCAGAGGAAGGCAAACAGAAAAAAAAAAAAAACATTGAAACTTTGCCAATTGTCTCATAAGGGGAAAAAAAAGCAAAATTCCTTCCTGACCCCAGAAACTGGCGATCAAATTTCTCCCTGGATCAATATTCCTTGCTAGTTATCTAGGATAGCCTTGAATGCCCTCTTTATTCAAAAATATATCTAACCCCTTTTTGAAGTTGTCTATCGAATTCGCTGTCACCACCTCCTTTGGTAGAGAATTCCACAGTTTGACCACCCTAACTGTGAAGAACCCTTTTCTTTGTTTAAGGTGAAATCTTTTTTCCTCTAACCTCAAAGGATGTCCTCTTGTCAGTTGAAAATCTCTTGCTACAAAAAGTTCACTTGACAAAGCCTTATATTGACCCTGGATGTATTTATATAACGTAATCATATATCCTCTTAGACGCCTTTTTTCTAGCGAAAATAAGTTTAATTTTGTTAGTCTTTCTTCATAACTTAGCCCCTCCATTCCCCTTATTATTTTTGTAGCCCTTCTCTGTACTTTTTCCAGCTCTAAAATGTCTTTTTTATGAGGTGGTGCCCAAAATTGTACTCCATATTCCAAATGAGGGCGTACTAGAGATTTGTATAGTGGCAGAATTATATCTTCTTCCCTGGCTTCTATACCCTTCCTAATACATGCTAATATTTTATTTGCCTTTGCAGCCGCTGCTTGGCTTTGAGCGCTGTTACCTAGGTGGTTGTCCACTAGTACTCCCAAATCCCTTTCAATATCTGATACCCCTAGATTTGCTCCATTAAGATTATAGATTGCTTGGCTATTGTTCCTTCCCAAATGCATAACCTTACATTTATTTGTATTAAATCTCATCTGCCATTTAGCCGCCCATTTCTCTAATTTATGCTAATCCTTTTGTAGGGAAAGTACATCATTATCTGATTTTATTACCTTGCACAACTTAGTGTCATCAGCAAAAATGGAGACACTACATTCGAGTCCTACTTCAATGTCATTAATAAATATGTTAAAAAGGAGAGGACCTAATACTGAACCTTGAGGAACCCCACTTATCACATTAGACCAATCGGAGTATGTTCCATTTACAACAACCCTTTGCTTCCTGTCTTTTAGCCAGCTCTCGATCCATGAGCAGATATTTACTGCAATTCCTGTATCTCTTAATTTGCTCACTAGTCTTCCATGTGGCACTGTATCAAATGCCTTTGAAAAATCTAAAAAGACTACATCCACTGAGTTGCCCTGATCCAAGTTCCTACTAACCTCCTCATAAAAACTAATTAGATTGGTCTGACACGACCTTTCCTTCATAAATCCATGTTGACTGCTACCTATGATCCTGTTCAAATAGACATATTCTTGTATTCTGTCCCTTATTAACCCTTCTAAAAGCTTCCCAACTACAGAAGTGAGGCTCACTGGTCTATAATTCCCCGGATTTGCTCTAGATCCCTTCTTAAATATAGGTATCACCTCTGCTTTTCTCCAGTCATTTGGTAGAGATCCTGTAGTGAGTGAGTCTTGAAAGATTAGATGTAATGGTTTAGCTATTACAGAACCCAGCTCCCTCAGTACCCTTGGATGTATTCCATTAGGATCTGGGGCTTTAATAACATTTATTTTCTCCAACCTCTTTTGTAGTTCTTCCTGCGTTAACCAATTATTTAGTAAAGGTAGTATAGTCCCATTATGTTGCGGTGTCCCAACCACTGGTACCTCCCTTGTGTAAACCGACGAAAAGAACCTATTTAGCTCATCTGCCTTTTCCTGGTCACTAATTATCAGATGGCCTGTGTCACATTGTAATGGTCCTATCGATTCCTTCCTAGCCTTCTTCCCATTAATATATTTAAAAAATATTTTAGGGTTAGTCTTACTTTCCATTGCAACTGACTTCTCATTTTCTATTTTAGCCAGTCTAATAGCCCTTTTGCAAGCCTTGTTGATTTCCTTATAGTCACATAAAGCTGCCTCTGTTCCCTCCTTCTTGTATAATTTAAATGCATATTTCTTTTTCCTCATCATGATCTTTAAGTCATTGTTAAGCCACATGGGATGTGATTTACTCCTATTCATTTTATTTCCACATGGTACATGCTGATGAGTATGTTTATTTAGTAAGGATTTGAATGTTGTCCATTTATTTTCAGCATTCTTCCCTGTAAGTTCTTTGTCCCAGTCTATATGTTGTATTGCTGCCCGTAGCCCATTAAAGTTAGCCCTTTTAAAATTTAGAGGTTTTGTTGGCTCCTTACAACTCTGTTTTTTGTATTCAATCTCAAATGAGCACCCAGATATAACTTACACAGGCCAAGCCGCACCCACTCTCACCTGTACTCTGATTACTGCAACAGACAGAAAACTGTGCACTGACTTAGAGCTTCTCCCGGAGGAGGTATTATATGATAGAATCTTTCCTAAAACAATGGGAAAATGGGAGGGAAATTTGACAACCTTGTTAGACCTATATCAGCTTGGTTCCCTTAAAACTTTTAAAGAATTAATGAAAGAAAATAATGTATCTAGAGACTCGTGGCTTAGATATAGTGCTATGAAACAGGCAATTCTCAAATCAGAATTTAATTTGGAGAATATTAGAGAACTGACAGCTTTTAAAAATGTTTAAAAATGGCAAAGTAAATATGATTTCTACCATGTATTCATTACTAAAAGCGACTATTGACGATACTAAAACATCTGCTATGTTAAAATGGGAGCTCGATCTAAATAAAATATTTGCTAAAGAAGATTGGTTCAGAGCATGTGAAACAACAGAAAAAAATATCAAATGTGTCTCATTTACAGAAACACATTTTAATATAATACATAGGTAGTACTTAGTACCCACACAATTATATAAATTTGACTTAAATCTTCAATCGGGAAATTGTTGGAGAGGTTGTCTAGATTCAGGCACACAGTTACATATGTGGTGCACATGCAATAAGATTAAAACATTTTGGAAAAATTGTATGTGTTATATTTCTACTATAATTCAACGAGAAGTAGAACTATCGCCAGACTTTGTAATTTTTCATATGAATTCTCCGAAATTGAAAATTAAAGAATTAGATATAGCTATACATATACTTATGACTACAAAATGGCTTTTAGTGAAAAACTGGAAAAAGGCTAAAATGCCACTATGAGATGAAATAGAAATGACAGTTGCAAGAAATAGGGAAACTGAGATGGATTTCATAGATCCAGATATGATAGTTTCAGCTAAGGTGAAATCTAAATGGGAACTATGGGACCAATTTCGATCTCTCTCTAGTTAAATAATCCTCTCAGTGAATGTTGTGTTTTAGATAATGTGTAAAAATGATTTTATGTATAGATTTGTTTATACATTTACTTGAAGTTATGGTTGATTGTATATCTTATGTGTTTTTTTTTGTTTTCCATATTTGTGTCTTTTTATTTTTAAAAAAAAAGATAAATTAAAATAAAAAGAATGCCACATACAGTTGTCCATGGGCAAATACTGGTTCCTCCAAAAACAGGCCAACAGACTGAAATGTTTGACCTTGCGATTTATTGATGGTCATGGCAAATGCCATTATGATTGGAAATTGTCTTCTTTGAAGTAGAAAAGGCAAACTACTTTCACTTGGAGCCAATATTCGTTAGGGAAATCTTTTGTGCATTTATTATTTTTCATACATGGTAACTGTGGATTTAAACCTCCACATGGTACATGAATCATGTGATGTGTAACAATTTAATATAGTGTGGCATTTTTTTTATGGCTCTGGTAGTTCAGCAATCATAACTGAATCCACTCGATCAGCAGTTTTCAATTTATCTTTTTCTTGAAGGATTAAAATAATATGTGCATGTGGAAGGCCTCTTTTTTAAAATTCTATAGTGTAAACATAAGCCACAGACTTCCCAAATAAATTACTAATGGTTAAGTCATGTATTAATTCTTATAGTTTAATTTTGAAGACTCTAGCAACTAAATTTGGTCTATCAGAAGCACTTTGTCCAGTTTTAAAATTATCAACAATCTCTGACCACTGTGGATCACATGTAAATGTAATAATTAAATATGGTTTCTCAAATTTAGTATCAATAGCCATAGCATCATTGTATCTTTCTCTCATATTTCGAGCAGATCCTTAGAAAGAAGATGGCAAAATGATGGCTTGGCCAGCTGAAAGTTCTATGTTTGTAGCAACTTCAACTACATAATCCATAAGTCCATACATGCCTCTCAAATAGCAGTTTGAGCAACTTTAAATTCAAGCATTGAAATATTATTTCTGACACATACTTTAGTATTTGGATAACTTTCAAGTATTAATTTAGGTTGCCATCCTCCTAAAATATTGGATATGTCATTGGATCCAAATTACTGCTTAAGATACTTATGTTAATGAAAGGTTGCTCTACATTTCTTGGATATATTCTAATATCACGTTGAAATGGTAGTCCCCCATTGTCATTTTGAAACACCATTGCAATCTCATTAGATGTTGGCAAGTTATAATGGAGTTTATCAGAATGGCGATCTCTTCTAAGAATCATATTGACCCTTGGCATCGGCAACTGATTTTGTTCAGCATGAATCTGTTGTTCACGTTCTACTTCTGACAATTTTTTATAGTCTTGAATATATGGGTTTTTGGCTATAATGTTTTATTTTCTGAAAGCTTCATAAATTGTTCAACAGCTTCCATTGTATCTAGTACATATAGTTGAGCAAATGTTATTTCCTTTCCTACTTCTCGGTGTAAATGCAAAGTACGGTGGTAAATTTGCCCTTGGACTTTAAAACAGTAAGGACCATGTCCTGGAACATTAGCAGCTAATTTTGCACCCATAGAAGCAAAACAAGATTGTATGTTTTTTTTTTATTAATATAATTTGGAAAAATAGGGTCACTCATTATACTTTGTAATATGCTGGGAATTCGTCTCTTTCTGGAAGTCTTACCTTTCCTTTCTGACAACAACTACTAAACTCACCATCTCTCGATCTTTCCTGTTGAAATTGATAAGCCCCACAAAACTGACAAACAACATTCAACATACCACAATTGTGAGGCTCAACTAATATAGATGTAAATAATGGACTATCGTGAGAACATACAGTATATCAATATTACTATCTATATCCACATTACTCTTGTTACCATATTGTTCACATGCATTATCTTTAGCACTTATATTTTTTATTGGTAGCTCCCTGACGATGTGATTTTACATTTGCACCCATTTTTCTTTTTTTTGCAAGTCTCTCACAATCTTCTTCTCTTAACCTTCTCTTAGTCTTGGGCAAGTGTTGATCTCTCCATCTTTGTTTGTGTTCCCTTGCCAGAGGTTGTTTGTATTCTTTGCTGTTTTCTTGGTTATCAGACATTGTAATCTGTAATTTTAAATGTAAATAATTTTTTTTAGCATATTCATTTTGTTTTTTTTAAACTTTTAAATGCTACTAATATGTTTCTTTAGTTTACCTGAAGTTGTAATCGATTAACGAATGAAACTTCCTTTATTTTTCTGACACTGAAAGATCTGGAAATTGCAAAGTATATATAGCTGCAGTCGTGAGACAAAACCGTTGTTTAGGCGCGAAACGCACTGCACATGCTCTATTTTGAGTCGCAGTTCAATCTCAGGACATCGAGACTCGCAATAACTCCCACTTTGCAGGCCTTGCGATCCACAGCTGAGCCATATTTTCCACCCCTCTCTATGGCTTGTGCGAGTTTCCCTCCCCTGTGCCTCCCCCCGCTGTCTCTTTCCCCCCATGTCTCTCTTTTGGTGATTACGGGCCTTGTGATAAGCTCCAAAGGCCTACGGCCTTCGGAGCTCATTGAGGGTCTTGCGCTAAGCGTCAAAGGCCTACAACTTCGGCGCTCACCCCCCTCTAAGTTGCGAGCCTTGTGGTTGTTTGCGCAAGCCCGTAACTTTTAACATAGCGTGATAATAACTCAATATGATGACAACTATATATGCGGTGTATTGTGACAGTTTGCCCCTCAGAGGATGGTGCCAAGTACAGAGTGTGAAGAGTTCTTGACAGGAGTGACGGAGTTAAACTCCAGGAGAACTCCTAATTGGTCCTGCTGGAGCTTCACTTTAAAGCCTGGAAAGCAGACATGGGAAGTGCTGCGGATTAGGCTCTGGCCTTAGTGGTGTGAGTTGAGTGAGGAAGCAGAGGCTCTGAGGCCTAGCCAAGGAGATAAGCTATAAGGAGCCTGAAAAGTACAGCTAGCAGAGAGAACTGTCAGCTGCCTGGATTGCTGCAAGGAGAGGACTGGGTGATAGTTTGCTCACACAGATATCAAAGGTGAACTGTTTTGGAGAAGCTGTGTTTGGAGTGCTGTTCTGCTGTTTCTGGGAGCTGCAAGTGACAAGTCCTGTTGGATATTGTGGACTGTTTGATCTGTGGATTAAGAGGACAGACACAGGAAGTGTGGGTGCTGGAATGAGATAGAGAAACAAATCAAGGAAGCTGCTATTGGAAACAAGTCCAATCTGCTGAGGACCTGCGCTGCAGACTAAAGCCACCTGCAAGGCAGACTATATTACTGCAAGGTCAGAAAACCTTTTTGTTTTCTTTATTACCCCCAGGGAAGAGACTGTTGGGCTTAACGAGACTTTATCTTTTAGAGTACACTTGGCACTCGCTATAGGGGGCCCTAGGGGTGGGTACTCAGATAGTATGGTGGGCCGGTACCCTGGCCACAAGGTGGCACTATACCATATTCCAGAGACAGTTTTGTATCCTATCCACAAGGTGGCATGATATCGGCTAATAAATACCCAAGACAGTTTGTAAACTATCTACAAGGTGGCGATACTAACACTACCAAATTCAAGAGACTGTTCTGCCTGCTCTCCAAAAAGACACGAGACTTAGGGAAAAGACAAACCGTGCTAAAATCCGCTGGAAGTAGTACGACAGGATTAATTTTTGTGAATTATATTTCTCCGGAGCAGAGAAGCTGCCCGGGTGTAGTCAGGGTGTTTCTGAATGTCTAGTAAGAAAGTTTACGTGCATTTTTATTTTCTTTATCTTAAAGTTAATTACTGGATCCTTGTTTATGAGCCCTATAATAAACAAGTCTCCTGCATTAAAAATCTATGTGTTACCGAACCTTTTGTTAAAAAATCACAGTGGTAGACGGCCATATTATATATATATATATATATATATATATAATGTGTCTGTGTGTGTGTGTATCAGAATCCTTAGAGAAGATAATAGCCGCCTTGGCCCTGTACAATCAGTGAAGTGGATGTTATGATGCCTTGCATATGAAATATTGTCAATGGATGTAGGTCCCGAGGTCCTGCCAGACCAACAACCAAAGGGCCAGCTATTCCCAGTTAGCTCGAGCACCACTGCTATTAGCAGATTGGTGGAAGGGAAATTGGACTATTTAGACACTCCAAGCCAAGGGAAGAGACCAGATTGGAGCAAATGTGCTCAGCAGCCCTTAGAAGAGGTTCAACAAAAGGTAACACAAGATACAGTTGAAGAACCAAAAGTTGAGGTAATAGAGGAAAGCAGCAAAGAATTTACTCATGAGGAACCAGCTGACCTAAAAGTTACTTCAGAAAACACACATGCCCTTGGATTGGAAAAGTAAGGAACCGTTTTGGAGGGCACAAAGATGAGAAAGTTTATGTAGAACCAGATGTGCCTATACATGATAAAATGACTGTAAAAGAGTCTGAAGAAGAATAAAGTTGTGTTATTGAAGAAGCAGAGGGAACACAATCCACAGAAGTAAAAAATGGCAGTCAGCAAGAACAGCTACTTTCTCACTTTTCACAAGGGATGTATTTCCAACTTTTGGTCCCATAGGTTGATGGACTGTTTTAGTTATAACAGGGCAATTATTGGGACTGGCTTGGTTAGAGAGGGTTGTGCTCGCAGAGGATCCACCAGAGTCACTTCCAGAATGTTTTCACCCCAGGAATTTGTACAGGAGAATAATGATAAAAATCTGCCCTGCACACTCAGAATAAGGCCTCTGGCAGGAGGAGGCCTAGGGGGATTGTTTTCCACATTTGCCCCAATGGGGTTGAGTAGCCCTCCTGTTTCAGCGGGGGAATTTCAGTGCTATTGGTTGCCCCACCCCAGACAAGGACTTAGACTTCATTTTGCATCATGCCAGTTTTCATCTGAGAGTAGCTGTCCTGATCCCCCTGACCACCAGTCCTTTGGACTCATATGATCTACCCAGGACGATTAAGATTTTTAAAACAGTCCATTACTCTGGATGCAAAAAGGACTCCTATAAGGACTGCCTCCTTGGAATAAGTGATTGTGGGATGAGGAAACGGTACCATGTCTGACCCACCTGCGCAGGGACTTGGCTTAGTAGATATTTTAGTTCATTAACATGTTCAGTTATAACTGGTTCGTGAGGGGTTAACTAACAGTTGGGAATCAGTTATGTAATTTGTTCTTTTATGCAATCTGCTCTGTGGTAAAGTCTGTTCTGACTGAAGTGTGAGTGTGCTCCTCACTGGAAAAGAGGGAAGTAACAGCTATCACTGTCTGACTAGATTAATATACATATGGAGTAAGATATGTAGAATATATATATATATATAATATATATATATATATATATATATATATATATATATATATATAATGTGTGTAGAATATATATATATATATATATATATATATAAAATCTAAAAAAAAAAAATGAAAAAAAAAATAAAAATATATATATATATATATATATATATATATATATATATATACAGTGGATATAAAAAGTCTACACACCCCTGATAAAATGTCAGGTTTCTGTGCTGTAAAAAAATGAGACAAAGATAAATCATTTCAGAACTTTTTCCACCTTTAATGTGACCTATAAACTGCACAACTCCATTGAAAAACCAACTGAAACCAAGGAAAGAAAAAAATATAAAAATAAAATAATATGGTTGCATAAGTATGCACACCCTTAAACTAATACTTTGTTGAAGCACCTTTTGATTTTATTACAGCACTCAGTCTTTTTGGATATGAGTCTATCAGCATGGCACATTTTGACTTGGCAGGATTTTATTTTATAACCCTTTGATAAATGTAGTAACACGCCACAGATGAGCAACTCCCCGTTATGGTCTGGGGAATGTTTTCTTGGCATTGTCTATGTCCACTCATACCTCTGGAAGGCACTCATAACTGATTAGGTTATCTATCCATCCTTGCAGATCAAGTACACTAATACATGTTGACTGTCTTCCCTGGAGTGGATAGGAACTTCCAGCAGGACAATGCAACGTGTCATACGGCCAACATTTTCTGGGAGTGATTGGAGGAGCACAACAAAGACTTTGGGACCACCTTGATCACCATGGTCGCCGTATGGATTCTCCATCACACACTCTTCAGCAGCTGTCGGATGCACTGTAGTCTGCATGGATCCAGATACGCTTGCCAACCTTCCAGCATCTTTTTGACTCATTGCCATACCATCTAACTACTGTCCATGCTAAACATGGTGGTTATTCTGGATATTAGCTGGTGGTTATAATAATATGACTGGGCCATGTATAATTGACTTATAATACACGCAAAGCATTTTAAAACACTACAAAGCGCTATGGGGTTGTGCTTTAAGTAATATTTTTAAAATGCCAAAAAACTAAAATGAAACTGCAGTTTCCCTTTAAGTTTTGATAAGGAATAAAGAAAAAAAAATGAAATCAAATCTGTGCCCCCAGAAGTGTCATATGTTCAATAAGTCATTGTTTTTATCCATTTCAGTAATTAGGTGGAAATATTTAAGGAAAATGTAAGTGCCTATTTATTCCTCATTATTACAATAAACCATATTCTTTCACATTTTAGTCTAAATAACACACACAGTAATATCACAAAGAAGCCAAAACGGAGGCACCTGCTGATAATCAATCTATTACAATCTAGATCCTGCTGCAATGAAAAATTAGCAGTCACAGCTCCAAGCTGGAGATAGGCTGAAAAAGGACATAATCATTTAATGCAATCAAGATAGCCTTATGTTCCCATTAGACAAATGTTTTAAGCCATAGCAGCCTAATGTTTATTTTTTTCCCACATAGCAAATGGTATATAATAATTTAACAAATAATAATACATGCCGTAATGGCCTGAAAATATGCTGCACTTTTTATCCAAATTTCAACTTTGAAAAGTTAAGGCACGGCTTAAATTTGTGACATTAAAATGTTGATTTCTCATTTTTAATCCTCACTCCAGTAGCGTAGCTAGGAGTGGGCGGGGGGTGTTCAGCCCCGTGCAGCACTTCTTTGAGGGCGGCACTCCTGCGCCTTTCCCCAGGCTCTCTCCTACCCCCTTGTCTCTCTCACACGTTTCTCTCTCCTCTTGCCTCTCCATAACCCCTTGTCTCCCCCCTCTCTTGTCTCTCCCCCCTAGTCTCTCAACTCTGTGTGCTGGCCTGGGTGGCGACTCCTCCCCCCTGCAAGCTCCTCCTCTCCCAGTGAATAGGCCAATTAAAATGTGTTACCTAACAACACTGAAAAAAGTTTACTTATTAAAATGATAGTCTGCCTGACAAGAAAAGAAATGACTTGAAGGAAAATCCTATAGGTATATTGTTTTCCAAAAACTAGATATGTTATATGGTAAATTAAAATCACTGTTTTTTCCCTGAATCTAATTGACTTTTTTCTTTTTTTCCCTCGAATTTCAAGAGAGCAGCTTATATTCGCTACTGTCTCCCCCCCCCCCCGCCCCATTGAATTTTAAAGGTGCGGCTTATTTCCAGGTGTGGCCTATTTTCGGGCCAATACGGTATATTTCTATAAACTGTCAATTACAGCCTTCCCTTAGATCATTGGAAATAGGAAATTGTCTTTGAGCCATTTAATTTTCTAAATATGTTTTACATATATTTGGTAGACATATATATTACATGAAACTGTAGAGTGGGATTCTAGGGCTTGTGTATACTATACAATGGAACAATATCAGGACTATAACATCCATAAGTACTTCTAGAAAATAGCTAAAATTCTTTCATTTTTTCCAAAGAATTATCGATAATAGTCACTGAGATTATGAGGAAGCACCCGTTCAAAAATAGGCATCAGTTGCCAGTCAAAATCCTGATTCACCGGTAAGGAGACCCTTTCAGCTGAAATGCAGAGCTAAGGATCCAAAACTGAGTTTATAAATTTGCATTTATATTTTTTATGTCTATGTATATGTGAATATAGACACATTATGTTCCAATCAACTTGTTAATATGATAAAACTTAATTTGATGTTGCTGAGTTACATTAAAATTTTTTAAATAATATCATAAGTACAAAACTCTCAATATTTCATGTAGACATAGAGGGACACACATAAATAGGAGCATTTTTTGCCCATGTTCTTGGATGGTGGCAGAATAGAATATACTTAATTAAATATAGGTATTTTAATTATTGCTTGTAATATATGTATGGAGTTGGAGGCCTCTAAATTATTAATCATTATGATCATTATTTCCTTACTAGCGACTTGCCTATCAAAAATGACAGGGCAATAAAATTGTAAGGTAGGTAATGCTGTGTGCCACAGACATGAATTTTTTGGGCGGTGTGAGATCCTTCGGCGCTCATTGCGAGGCTGTTGGTTGTTGTATTTTTTTTTCTGATAGGCGCTTTTGCTGTTTGGTCGGTGCTGATCTGCTTTTTGCGCTTATTGCAAGGCTTTGTATGCTATGAGCAGCGTTGGGGGTCGTTGTCAGGTGCGCGGTGAATGGCTTTTGTGTTTATTGCGATAGTGTTTTTTTTTGTGTATATGTATTTTTGTATGCTAATTGAATAATTAATAAAATAATAAATTAATATACTTTACATATTTGTAAGTAATATATGCAGGAAGCATTGTGCTGAAGAGCTGACAATCTGTTTTGATGTTCATGCAGCATACAATGTAGGTTTGCAGTGTTGTGGAGCTGAGGTGTAAGTGTCAGCAATGTGTGCAGTGTGTAGTGTAAATATGCTGCGTGCACAAGGGAAAGCCGTTAGTGTAGCTGTGTACTTCCTCATTGTTTAAGTTAGTGTTGTAAAATGGCGGCGAATGTGTATGTGGTACGCGGCTGATTTAGCGTCCTTGTTAATAGTGTATCTTGTACCTCGTACAGCTTTTTTGAAAAGGCGTATGTGCTTGGTGGTGTTTTTCGTCTTTAGCGTGCTGTAGCCGCGTTTTCGTTTTTTTTTTTTCGGCGGCCATTTTTTCACTTGCTTAGGGGATTGGTGTGTCTAAACTCAGGAATTTGGACTTAAATTGAGGTGTAACTTCACTTTCAGAGGTCCTGGGTGCCCCTCCTTGCTGTGAATAAGCTTTTTCTGTTTTTTTGTGTGTGTATTTATTGTGTTTTTATCGTTTTCAGGTGCGCACGGTTCGGCCGTTAAGGTCATATTTTTGCGAGGTCGTAAGTTTTGTTTTCCTGGCGGCTTATATTTTTTTAGGCTAAGTCCGTAAATTTTGCGTTTTAAGTCCTGTGGTTCGGATTTTTTTGGTGTAAGTCCGTATTTAGTGATTGTGTGTTAGATCTATTTTGTTAATGTGCCGCTTGTGTTGGTGTTTGTAACCGCATGTGAGGTGCTGTAGAGCCTCCACCTCTGCAAATTCAGCCCCTTCTCTTTGCGAGGGTCCGCATTTGCGGCCTGCAATGAGCATTTGGCTCATTGCAGCCGACGTTGGAGCCTCCACTTTCTGCAAATGCGGCCCCTCGCTTTGCGAGGGTCCGCATTTGCGTACCAAACTGCGTCCCTCGCGAAGTGGGGGACGCAGTTCTTGCGAGCTTGCAAAGCGTGATGATGATTCGTAGTTTGATAACTATTATATGTGATTGATTCATTTGTTTATTAGACTGTAAGCTTTGCATATAAGTTTAAAGCTATGCTTGAATTTGTGGAAAGAGCTATTTGCCCTTAAATTTCCACTCCATCAGCAGTCAGCATGCATTAGATTTTAGAAACTACCTCTCTCCATATTTAATATATTTTTCTCTTCTTCATGTTTAAAGCCATCCCTCATTTTGCTTACTCATCACATATATAGTTGTGAGTAGGCGGGTTGTTGCTAACGCTGCGGGCTCGCGATGCGAGGGCCTCTGTTGCTTGCTTGGAAAGGCGCTCCTTTCCAGCAACTGCGGACCTCGCAAAATGTACGGACTTACGAGAAACAAATACGAGACGCGGAACATAGAAAAGAAAACATTACGACCTCGCAAAAATACGACCTTACCGCCCGAAACACATAAAAACTTAAAAAACACAATAAATATACCCAACAAATACATAAAAAGCTTACCTACAGCAAGGGGGGGGGCACCCAGGACCTCGAAAACAGTTTTACACCTCAATTTCACTCGAAATACAAGAGTTTAGACACCCGAAAATCCCCTAAGCGAGAAAAAAATGGCCGCCAAAAAAAACAAAAACGAGGCTACAGGACTCTAAAGGTGCAAAACACCACCAAACACCTACGATTTTCCGAAAAAGACGTACGAGATCCGAAAACAAGGTGCAACCCGGCGACCCTAAAAACATTAGAAACACAATAAATACACACAAGAAACACATACAAAGATTACCCACAGCAAGAAGAGGCACCCAGGACCTCTGCCAGTGAAGTTACACCTCGATTTAAGTCCAAATTACAGAGCTTAGAAACCCCAAAATCACCTAAGCGAGAGAAAAAATGGCCGCCGAACAAAACGAAAACAAGGCTAAAGGACCCTTAACGCTCAAAACACCACCAAACACATACGAGATCCGAAAACAAGGACCCCAAATCAGCCACAGCCGCGTACCACACATTAGGTGCCAGGCTCGCGATGAGCGCCGAAGGATCTTGGAACACCAACAATATTAATGTCGCAAACAAACACCATTACCTGCCATACACTCTTCTTGCCGTAATTTTTTGACGGGCAAGTCGCTAGTCATTATTATATTTATCATTCATTTGTTTATTAGAATGTAAGCTTTACAGACAGACATATTTGCATGTCCCTGGCCAGTTTCCCAGAGTGCAATGCAAACACTATATTTCTGGAGATTCTGAACTGTAAATACGTTTTTTAACTTATTTTTAGGCATGCAAATGTATAAACAAATGGACACAGAAACATAGTATTATTTTTGCGATATACATGCACCCACATATATATATAGATTTGCTCAAAGCTGTTTGGTACAGAGGGCATTTGCTTAAGGGAAGCCATATTTGATACGGTTATGGATTGCAAGAGCGAAGCCTATGTGGGTACATTTGAATATCCCTGCCTAGGTTCCCAGAATGCAGTGTAATAACTGTATTTCACAGAATTCTGGAATTCTGTCAAATGTAAACACAAATGTACTGTATATATATATGTAAAAAGCACATTTTTATTACACTGCATTCTGGGAACCTGGGCAGGGACATGCAAATGTGCCCACAAAGGTTTCACTCTTCGAATCCATAACCATTTTAGACATGGCTTCCTTCAACCATATGTCTAGTTGTGCTAATCCATAAGGTTTTCTTGGCAAATATACTGGCGTGGATTTCCAGTTCTTTCACCAGTGTACCACAATTTGTCTGACCTCTCAGTTATGACACAAGGTAGCGATCCAGAAGGAGCATGTATGAGGATATCTGTATCTATATATTCTATATATTGGACCGATCAGCCTCAATATTTACATTTAGTTCCTATTTGGGATGTTGCTATGCCAACGGAGGGCGGACTCTGAGCCGATTGGAGGCCGATCGGATACTACTAATTGGTTTAGCTTTCATGATTGCATGGAGTTTGTCTATAATTTAGATATAAGTATGATGTTTGTGGAAATTTTAAATCTTGCCAGTTGTGCACCAAAATGCTAATTAATAAAGTTTTGTTAAGATGGAAAGAGTTATTTAGCATATAAATGATTGGAACCTAAATAAAAGACTTCCCCCTCCTGCTGTAATTGCAGGCCAAGAAAAAGCCCCCACGCGAAATGCGTGCGTCGGCCGGTTCAGAGTCGCATCTGGATGATGTCACATGGCGGGCTAGAGCGACAAGCCGATATCTGACATACAAATGCCATAAGATCATAGTAATGTGATTATCTCTTTATAGATGCTTTTTTTTTTGTTAAAAATACACCTAGGATTTTGACTCTTTACTTGATGTGTACAACCTCTCCAATTTTCAGGTGTTCTTTTTGCTTTATGGTTTAAGATCTAAGTGTGGCTATAATTGTTTTTTCTACCACTTTGAAACTGGACTAAAAGGCGCTCATTGGCCGAAGGCGCTCATTGCGTGCCTCGTGAGGAGCGCCTTCAGCGCTCATTGCGAGGCGTGACTGGCTTCATGGGGCTGCAATGAGCATCGAAGGCAGAAGGCGGTCATCGCGAGGCCCGTACGTGACTGGCTTGAGGGGGGGAGAGGCTCAAAACAGCTAATAAACTAAAAACGTAAAAAAAAAATACTTATTTAAGGGCCGACATTTTTTTTTAAAGCCCGTAACTCGTAATCCATTGAAAGACCCCCAAAACACGCCAATTGATTTCAAAATGTACTTACAACCACATACAGAGCACAGGGTGAGAGTCAGGAAGCATGTAAGTGAGGATGCAAGCTAATTTGATATTTAATTGGCATTTTTGGGAGGTCTGAAAACTGCTAGCCGAGGAAAAAAATGTTGGACGTAAAAACATAACTTTTTTCAAGCCCATAAATCGGAAACACATTTCGGGCTTGGGGAAAATTAACAATTTCCCAAGCCCGGAGATGGTTTTACACCTGTAAAGGCAAACAGGAGCACAGAGGGGGAAGAGGGTGGAAAGAGACACAGGGGAGGGAGTAAGAGGGAAAGACACAGGGGAGGGATATAAGGGGGTGAAGAGACACAGGGGAGGGAAATAAGGGTGGAAAGAGACACCGGGAAGGGAGATAAGGGGGGGGGGGAACACAGGGGAGGGAGAGGGGGCAAAGAGACATGGGAGGGAGAGCTTGGGGAGGGACTCGCAGTGAGCGCGATGCATTAGAGTTGCGGGCTGGCCGGCGACTGCAATGGTCGATGAAGCCGATCATCGCAAGTCCCATAAAGTAGAAAGAGGAGAGGCTCGCAATGAGCGCAGAAGGCGTTCATTGCGAGGTCCGCAATGAGCGCCAAAGGAGCTCCTCACAAGGCCCGCAAGTTAGAGGGGGGAGAACCTCGCATTGTGTGGCAAACAGCATTGTGATGCTTCAAATTTTATTGCTGTAATTTTTGACAGGAAAGTCGCTAGTATAAATATATAGTAGTCATTTAGACAATTACTGGATTGATTGCAGCATCTTCCTTCATTTGCTGGAATGCTAGAGAGACCCCTTCTTTAATTTTAAACCTTTTCGAAAACATCAATGCATATTGTTTTGTAATACAATACGAGTATAGTAAAAAAGGATAACAAATCTGATTCCTTTTATAAAATGTGGAGCATTTGCATCCAACTAGGAGAAAACTAGATTACAAAAATATTTAAATTAACCTGATTACAAATACATATTTCACTCAGCAGTTTTGGATGACAACATAGAACAAATGGAGAACTTTGAGTGAGATCTCAATAGGTGCAATGTCAGCTGTGGGGCTCATTATGCAAAACAAATTTACAATTAAGTCCAAAAGAAGCTCTAATTATGCAGAGTTGTATTGGGAAAAATGCTGAAGGAAGAACAAACCGTGAAGAGGAAACCAAATGATCCTCCTGGCAGTGAAGGACAATTAAGAGTAGTAATTGCACAGGTAGTGCTGCAGCCAGCAAATGTGCTATTATTGTTATAGTGTTTGCTTATGATGATGATGCTACCCTATGCTGTAGTTACACAGTTTTATTATATATTGTTATCATTTTTCTCAATGCGGCTCAGGATTCTTGTATAACAAAACAGGAACATTAGATCATTATGGCATTGTCCCATGTGCTTATTCAATAAACACTTCTAAACAAACACATGAAGGTCTCTGCACTTTACTGCCTTTAACACTGTAGCTGTAGAGCTTTGAAGGGTATTGTCTTAAAAAATGTGCAAATGTTGTTTTAGTGTCTGCCAAGCTCAATAACTGCAGATCTCATTTTTATTTACCCCTCAGACATTAGTGTAATGATGAAAGCTTGTGTAGCTAATAACTGCTTTACAACATGGTCATGTCTTAAATATCATAAAATATTTAAATAAAATATCTATCTATCTATCTATCTATCTATCTATCTATCTATCACATATTATAATTGTGCATAGCGAGGCAAGCTGTTAAGGCAATAAAACTTGCAGCACTTGGGTGATGAGCGCCGAAGGTGCTCATTGCCTGCGAGCCTTGCAAAGCGAGGTGAGCAGTGGAGGTTATGAAACATGCGGGACTTAGCCTGCAAACACTTAGGAAATGCTGGATCGCCTTAGGCTGCAAGCAGTTGGAGAACGCGGAGCTTAGAAAACAAAAAAATATGCGATAGGAAAAATACGAATTTAATGGCCAAACCGCACAAAGCAAAAAACACAAAACACACACACACAAAATTCAACAAAAACATCACACAGCACGGGGGAACAGCCAGGATGTCTGGGAGTGAGGTAGAACGCAAATTTAAGTTGATTTTGGCGAGTTTCTCCACTCGATAACCGGACAAGTGAGAAAAAAAATGGAGGCCAAAAAAAATAAAACGAGGCTACACGACCTTGGATTGCGAAAACATCGCCAACCGGGTACCACTTTCACCCAGAAACCTACGAGGTACAAAATATACTATTACAAAGGACGGCAAATGCTTGCGAACCGCGTAGCACATAGACAAACAACGCTATTTTACAATCCTAACTTGCCACTAACAACATTACGCATCTACAGTAGCGCTTTACACAAATAAACCAACAGTTTGCCCTCGCGCACGCAGCCTACTTCTAATGCACAGTTGGGACATTCATGACACTATCTCCTCAGGGCAGCAACAGTCCCACTGGACATTATATGCTGCAGGACAATAAAAAGAAATTGTTACCTCTTCAGGCTATTGATTGTTACATATATTAATTAGAAAAAGGTAAACTATATTAATTTATTATTCAATTAATTAATTAATTAGTATTATAAAAAATAGAGAGAGGAGCCAAAGGACACACAAGGAGAGGTTCGCAATGAGCGCTGAAGGTCCTTACAGTAAAAAAAAGTTTAACATTGTGTGCCAAACAGCATTGCCATGGCTTTAGATTTTATTGACTGTCATTTTTTGACAGGCAAGTTGCTAGTATATATATATCTTTCGATAAATCTACATTGTTTTATAATGTAATATATTGCTTTCACATTCAATGCATTTTTATGTAATATAATGACATAAAATAATATGATTCACCTCTCTTAATCACTGTTCTGTCTTATGGTGTGTGCCCTCTGTTGTTATCTATTTATTTATTTAGCAAAGCAAAGCTAGTGCATGAAGGACCCCAGTGCAAAAATAAATTCTGGTATAGATATATATATATATATATATATATATATATATATATATATATATATATATATATATATATATATATTCACACCACACACACACATATATCTTTTTAACTTGCTTTGGACATTCAAATGTGAACACAGATGTACTTTTTATTTACTATATATATATATATATATATATATATATATATATATATATATATATAAACACACAATATATAAATTATATTGGCTTTGCATAAAAGCTGTGTAATGCAGCAGGCATAAGCTTAAAGGAAGCCATGTTTAAAATGGTTATGGATTGAAGAATAAAGCATTTGTGGGCACATTTGCATGTCCCTGTTCAGTTTCCCAGAATGTAGTGTAATAACTGTATTTCTCAAAATTCTGAGCAGCAAGCAAGTTTTTTCACTTGTTTTAGACATTCAAATGTGAACACAAATGTACTATCTCTATGTCTATCTATCAATGTATCTATCTATCTATCTATCTATCTTTATCAAATATATATATCACAAGTGTATTGATGTACCTGGATTTATGTGTTGTGTTTTTTTTTAGTCAATAGGGGTACACACAGTAGAGTTCACATTTACTACTTAGGTAGTCTAACTCTGAGACCTGTTTCCTGTAATGCTGTGTGACATCTCCTTATCTCCTAGTTGAGTCCTGCCTAGGCAACACTGATTGTGTGACTCTGCTTCAAAATTCCTGTTCACGTTCGCGTGCACGCAGGCATGTTCCACTTTCAGAATAGGGGGCTTCTATCAAGGGTGGTTCTTTCAAGGGGGGCCTGGGGGGCAATAGCGGGAGCCCAGGGGGGCAGTTACAATTAGCTAGTGGTGGGCAGGTCCTAGAGCAGCATTATGAGAGGCACCAGAGACAGAGAGAGACAGAGAGAGACAGAAAACTGCTATACTGGAGAGAGAGAGAGAGAGACACATAGGAGACCCCTACCTCCAACAGAGAGAAGGTACAGAATATTTTCATTGTTCCCTTGTCTCTCATAATGTGGTTGTTGATTGTTAATTATTGATTGTCTAATAAAATCTCCATTCATTTTACTTTTTTTTGTACTGTACTGTTTTAAAGAACGTGAGTGAGCGCAAGAAAGACCAGGGCAAGTTGAAGTGCCAGAGCATTCCTCTGGATGTCAAAATGCAGGTTCTGGTCCGCTTGTAGAAAGGGGAGTGCCAAGTGGACATTGGAGCAGATTTGAAGTTGCCAACCTCCACAATCCGCACCATCCTGAAGAATAATGACAAGATCAAGTCTTCAGCAACCAGTTGCACTGCATTTTCAGCAGATTACCCGCTCCAGATGCTACACCGTGGAGGAAATGGAGAAGCGGTTGTCCATCTGGATTGACAATGAACTGGACCATAACATGCCTCTTAGCCAGATCATCATAATGGAAAAGGCTAGATGCATATGCGGCCATATGCATAACCAAACACAAGATCTGATGGAGAGCTTCTTAGCCAGTAAAGGTTGGTTTGACCTCTTCAAAAAGATAAACAGCCTGTACCACATAAAGATCACAGGAATAGCAGCAAGCACTGACGCTGCAACGGCTTTCCAGCCACATTGAAGAACATCATAGAAAGAGGAGGAATTACCTTCCTGAATGTGTGTTCAGTGTGGATGAGACTGGCCTCTTCTGTAAGAGAATGCCAAGCCACACAGGAGCAGAAGAGAGTACCAGGCTTCAAAAAGGACAAACACCGGCTAACCCTCCTTCTGGGTGGGAACACAAGCGGTGGCTTCAAAATCAAACCATTGCAGGTCTAACACTCCAAAACACCCAGATCCATGAATGGCATACCAGAATCCAGTTAGCCAGCCATGTGGCAATTTAACAGGAAGTCATGGATCACCATGGACATCTTTAAGGAGTGCTTCAGCAAGCTTTTCTGCCCATTGGTGCAGCGCTACTGCAGGTGCAAAGGACTTGCCTGAGCTTCATTGCTGCATCTGGTAGAAGTAGTATTCCTGCCACCCAACAATACTTCACTCGTCCAGCCTATGGACCAGGAGGTGACTGCAACCTTCAAGGCCTACTACAGTATATTGACTGCACATTCCTCTAGCTCATTGACTAGATGGACAGGAAGGACATACAATCCATGATGGATTTTTGGAAGAAGTTCTCCATCATACAGGCCATCACTAACATTGATTTGTCCTGGAAGAAGGTGTCACAGCAACGTCTAAAAACTGTGTGGAGAAAGATATGGCCAGAACTGTGTAGAAATGTGCAACTAGAACAGCCAGTCATATTGAAGATAGTGGACCTTGGGAACATGGCTGAACTGGGAGATACAAGTGCTTAGGACATAAACGACTTGGTACAGGCTTTGGGCGAGAGCCTGAACAAACAGGACCTCCAACAACCGGCGGACCATGGAATTGAGGAAGCTCAGAACAGTAATAAAGAAAAATGATGATCTATATTGCTAGTATCCTGGTTGCTTTACACCCCTTAATATATCAAAAAAGATTATATAGAAAAAAAGAAAAAAACTTTATTGCATACTCTGGATCCGGAAACTACGCCGATTAAAATGTATAAACACTATATATAGATACTCCAATAATGATGAGTATGAGTTGTTGAATATTTGCATATTACGTATTCATACCATGAACTATGCTACACAATCCTCATAAATCAGAATATACTGATACTCCTGTCAATACAGGATATACTGATAATCATAGGATAGTGCAACAGCTTTGTAAAAAGTGTGAGTATCTATATACATATAAGAAACAGATGTACATAAAAATAGAGTCTGATACCTTAGAAAATACTTAAATGGACTGAAAGTATATACAATCACAAATGAATGGCTCTGTAAATTAACTACAGTGTCTATATCAAGGAGAGAATAACATATTGGATATGAGCAAAACAAAACACATATAGCAATATACTTGCTGTTCAGTAGTAAAGCTCTCCAATCCAGCTCTCCATAGACTTTCTAATGTCACTGGATAATTGAGATGTTAGAATATGTGAATAGAGTGATAATTGAGCCAATACAGTTATAAAAAAGAAAAAAATTACACTCCAAAGAGTGTTTGTACTTAGCTTCCAGTGTTCTAAGGTTCAGAAGGTTGGGAAAAATGATGCCAACGGGCCGTTTCGTCCCTCCACGGGGACTTTTTCAAAGGCTTTTAACTTAAACTAGCGTTTTAGGCCTATTTAAGGCCTGTAGAACGCTTCCTTGATTGGATTCCATTGAGAACGCAGTGATGCGCAACGTCATGACGTCATGACGTTTTTCAAAGTTGATTAAACTTTATTGTTACAGACAGTGGCCGAATGGACGCCGGAACGTCAACGTGGTGACGTCACGGCTTCCATTCAAATCCCATTCAACTTTATTAGGATCGTTTTTGACAGGGAATACATTTACCCGCAAATTGAGACCAAATAGGCTCAAAACGGCCCAAATTGGTGTCAATAGTTATAAGAGATCTCACCAAGAGGACTAAGGGCTAAATATATATGTTAGAAGGGTGTTTTAAATACAAGAAACGAGGATAGAATATTAATGTACATTATACATATAAAGAAAATCAATGATTTGAATTATAAGTCTTATTTCTTATATTATACTTGTGCATATAATCCGCCTTCAATAAAGGAGGGTAGAAACTGTGCCTATATTCCAGATAATCCGAATGTGTCTTTAAAGTTAAATTATTTCAATAATTTTGGAAAATCAAAAAGGAAAATATAATAAAAAGTATAATAAAGGATATATACAATAACCAAAAGAATAAACTTGCTGTATAACATACATTATCATTTTCCTATTTGGTACAAAGTCATGATGTGCCAATTGATGTTTAGATAATAAAGAATAGGATAGATCTAAATTCTGCAATAAAACATATAAGGCTTAAATAGATAAGCAGAATGATGAAAAAGTGTTGAAATTGGTATACTATGATAGTGTTTCCATACCAGAAATACTAGAATAGATTATGAAGTAAATAAACATGTGAAATAAAGCTCAGAACAGCAGTGACTCGGTGAACAGTTCTTTACACTTCTCTGTATCAGAGTACCTCAGCAAGACTTTGTGTTTCATCCATGAGCTCATGGATGATGTAGTGGCAAATGATTCTGACACTGTGAGGAGCAGGAAAGTAAGATGCACCGTTATTGGGGCAATGTTCTGCTACCTGCATCTGATGGATGGGCACAGAAAGCAGAGACAGATGTCCCTGGACCAGTTTGACACCAAAAAAGCCAGGTTGGAGGATGAGCCTGAAGCTTCAACATCTATCACTTAAAGTAGACAGTTTTTGTTTTAGTGTAGTGTTTCTTTAAAAAATTTTTTAATAAAGCTTCTTTTTGAGTTTTTGATATGTTTGCAGTTTCTTAACATTTCATATAAAGCCAAACATTTTGAAATCTCGATTGGTTTTGTGTCTTTTTTTCCCCAATGAGTTCGCCTATCCCTTTCCCTATGTTAAAAATCTTGTTTAGCTCTGTTTCACTAAATGGGCTTCTATTGCCCGGAACATATCTAGAGAGTGAAACGGGGTACTCATGTATATGGTATGTCAGACAATAGTCAGTACACTTACAGACAGAGATATAATTACATATAGACATCTCAGTGTAAATACAAACATATTTCAATGTACTGCATCTTCAGGCAACCTTTTTTTCACATTTATTATACCCTCCTATCCCCATGCCTTTAATCTTGCAAAACAGCACCACTTCTCATCATTAATATCCAATTTGGCTTCCAACCCCAAACATCTGTTCGACACATTCAACACTTTGCTCTTCCCTCCACCACCTCCCACCGTCCCACGGCTGAAAATTTTGCTAACCACTTTAAAAACGGAATTGAAACTTTCCTCTCAATGTGACCCTAACTCGTCCTTCCCTCAACAAATTTATAGCACCCTGCTTTAATCCTTCACCCAATCCCATATCTATCATGAACTGAGGGTAAAGTCTCTATTCTTCTATCGACCTTTTGTCTTATAACCTGTCAACATGATCCTATTCCATCTCAGCTGATCCCTCCCCTCTCTACCACACTTATCCCAATTCTCACACATCTATTCAACCTTTCTCTAAATACTGGCAAGTTTCCAACACCTTTAAAACACACCATAACTATACCCATTCTTAAGAAACCCTCATCTGCATCTAACTGCTGCCCTATCTCTTTGCTTCCCCTGGTTTCAAAATTGCTTGATTGACTCATTTAAAATTGCCTTACCCAATTTATTTTCTCCAACTTACCTCCTTGACCCCCTCCAATTCGGTTTCCACCCCAACACTCCACAGAGACAGCTCTCACTAAAGCCACTAATGACTCGCTCACCGCCAAGTCAAAGGATAATTTCTCTATTCTAATTCTACTCTCTGCTGCTATTGACAAAGTTGACACCCTCTTCTCATCCAAACTCTCAGCTCTTTTAGCACCTTTGGTGCTCACTGCAAGCCTCTCCCCACTCTCTCCCTCCTGTGTCTCTTTGCCTCCTCTCCCTCCCCTGTGTTTTCTCCACCCCTTATCTCCCTCCTCTGTGTTTTTTTTCCTGCTTATCTCCCTCCCCTGTGTCTCTTTCCACTTTCTCCCCCCTCTCCCTCCTCTGTGTCTTTCCCCCTTCTCCCCCTCTCCCTCCTCTGTGTCTCCCCCCCCCCCCTCTCCCTCCTCTGTGCTCCTGTTTGCATTTACAACTGTGAAACCATTTGCAGGCTTGGGAAATTGTTTATTTTCCCCAAAACCGGAAACACATTTTGGGCTTGAAAAAAAGTTTCCTCGCTTTGCTGTTTTCAGACCTTCCAAAAAACGCCAATTAAATATTAAATTTGCTTGCAACCTCCCTTACAGACTCCCTGCTTTTGACGGCTTCCGAGTTATGGGGTTGAAAAAAACGGCGCTCATTGCAGCCCGTCAAACCTGTAACTTTTGGGCCTTCAGAGGTCATTGCGCATGCGCAAGCCCGTAACTTTTAACATTGCGTGACGACAACTTGCAATTACGACAACTATTATAGTTGATATATCATCAAGTTTTTATGCCTACTATCCATGAACAGAGGTGTATGATTGGGTTTAGACTTTCCATAAACGGAAAGTGGTAATACTGTCATTGCTTCATTCTGTCACCAGATGGCGCTAATATACAGATGATATTATTGCTTAGAATTAGAATGAACACATTCTCACATCATGGAAGGACTTTCATATTTTCTAAGCTTAGAGATTGCTTCCTAATACTTCTGTTTAACATGTAATAACACAGCTTTCATTGTGCATGCAGGATATAAATATTACTAGATTTTAATATGGATTAAAATCAAGTATTAAAAGTGTTAAAAAACACACTTGTAGTACCATGGAAAATCAGCATTTTAGAGTCATCTACAGCCATGTCTTGTATTTGTAGTGTTCATTTTACATATAAAATAAATAAAACATTTATAATGTTAGAATCTGTTTTTTTAAGATGCATACTAAACACTTATCTAGGTTCCAAACCTTTTTGTATAATTTCCTCATAGATACTCCATGTTAAATACCAATGTGGTCATATTTTTTTAAATGTACTCTTTTGATGATTTATACTCTTTTGAAGGCAACATGTTTTTGTAATATATATTTAAATAAAAATAAACACCCTCCAATGTATTGCCTTTTATATGCATTGGTATGGAATCTACCTTTTGGTTTCAACAGAGCAACTTCCTGAAATTGGAAGAGACTATGAACGCACAGGAAGGGTCTGTCTGCACAATGGGAAAGCAGCAGTTACACATTCCAGTGGTTTCAGCAGTACTAAAGGGAAACTCTTTAGTTTACAAGGACACAACCTCCTGAGTAAATAACAAGCAGCACTAGGCAAGGAAACAAAATGGATACCTGCAGAAAAGTGTAATTGCATATAAAGCGTGCCAACTGTGAAGGCTATGTTTAACTTTTTTTTGCTTTCCAATAACATTTTGACGACTACAATGTCTAGTTAAGCAAAAGACCAAATAGAAAATATTTGACTACAGAGTTTCTTTGAACAATGTAACCGTTAAAATACGAAACACAGGACTTAGAAAAAAAAAAAAGAGACACAAACATTTACGAGATTAGCGGCCGAACCAAAAACAAGAAAAACACACTAAATACACCCTAACAAATTCCCAAAACATCAAAGACAGCATGGGGCAACAGCCAGAACATCTGTGAGTGAGGTGGAACGCAAATTTAACTCGATTTAGACGATTTTCGCAACACACCTAAGCGAGGAAAAAAGTGATTGCCGAAAAAATGAAAACGAGGCTACACGACCCCGGACCGCGCAAAACACTGCAAACCGCGTACGTCTTTACACATCACACTACGACCTACAAGATACACTATTACAAAAGCCGGAAAATGCTCACGAGACGGGTACCACATTAATAACATTACGCCTATACAATGCTGCTTTACACAATAAACCAACGGCTTTACCTCGCGCACGCAGCCTATTTAGAATGCACACTTCAAACATTCATTACACTTTATAGGCAGGGCACTAACACTCACAATGTATATTCTATGCAGATGCAAAATACAAACAGATTGTTAGCTCTTCAGCCTATTGCTTGCTGCATATATCAATTATAAATATTTAAAGAATATTAATTTATTGCACAAATAATTAATTCTTAAATAATTAATTGAAGAAATCATTAATTATTATTTAACTACATATACATTGAAAAACATATATCTCTCAGAGGACCAAAAGTACACGACATGAGAGGCTCGCAATGAGCGCCAAGGGCATTCAGCGCAAGCCTCGCAATGAGCGCTGAAGGTCCTCACAGTACAAAACGGTTTCAATTATGTCTCAAACAGCATTCCCATCACTTCAAATTTTATTGCCCCGTCATTTTTGATGGGCAAGTCGCTAGTCAATAAATAATCAACAAAATTAGTTCGGCTGATAGCTTTCATAAATGAATAGAAATGGCGAATAGCTATATAAGTAATTGTTTTCTCCTAAGTATTTAACTATATTTACCAATTCAACACTTCCAAACCATATTATGTACCCCCGTACATTTTCTTCTGATTGCTTAGTAAATAATGCCAGTCTTCACTGTTTTGATGTAAATACGGTTATAAATATGTTTGTTCTATTTACAGGTGACAACCCCTTAGTACAGGCTGCAGTTTAAAATTCTATATTTCAGTTTAATGCAAAGCCATATATTCAGTAAGCAATAATTTAATTTTTGTTTTGACACGGTTTGAGTTATTTGCTTGGTGATTGGTATTAATATTTTTGGTCAGTAATGGCATTCATGCACCTTAGTAGAATAATGATGCTTAGCAGAATAAATCTGCAGTGCTTTCTTCCAAAGGGCATAGTGTATGAAAAATGAGTTATTATTGAAACAAACCTTCTAAGACAATATTTATACATGCTTCCTAAAGTAAATAACAATATAGAGTCTAAAAATACTTTTAGAAAAACAGCAATAATTAAATAGAAACGTTTGAAAATATGTGACTGCTGAGAGAGAGAGAGAGAGAGAGAGAGAGAGAAGGAGAGAGAGATAGAGAAAGAGAAAGAGAGAAAGAGAAAGAGAAAAAAATATACATTTCCATGGGCTGCTGTGTGGCCATTACATTAACAAAAATGTTTATTTTAAAACATAACAAAAATAGTCATTAGTAAACATACCTCTTTATCTTTATCCCGCATGTAGCAATAAGTTCAGGGTTCACCAACCCAGCACAATTTTGTTCAGCATCATTGGATATGGTGAGCAAGGTTCATGGTTGGTCACTAGAGTATCCTATCTTTATCTTAATACCAAAAGGACATCACCTGTTTGTGGCCATTGAAAGTTTGGGAGAAGGGTACTTCTGTGAGGGGCCTTCCCTGGCAGGGGGACCCCATGCTGGCAGGCATTTATGTGCTGAGATGCCTGTCATCAAGGGAGGAAGAAACAAAACTGTCTGGCTACTAAGTGTTAGTTTTAGATATTGTGTCTATCCCTTGGGAAATGGGGAAATGACTATGGAAAATGGCTATTACATTTGTACTGGGACCAAAGGTTTCCTGCCTGTGGCTCCTTCTCCAGCCATATCTGGATATCAGCCCAGCTCTGGACCAAGCAGTGAACACATGACGAGTCTAAGGATGAATGAACAGGAGCTGGTTGAGTGATCCTATATATTCTGTGCAGGCATTATGATGCAATTATGATGCAATCAAACATCAAAGTTACTTTATGGCTGAAACCTCTCAGCCAATGAGCAACCAGCGCACGTTAATGTAAACTTTTATACAGAGATGGTGCTAAACGAGAACTTTCTCCCCAGTGTACTTTCAAATGGAACTTGGAGCATTTTGTCACAATGGGTAATGGTTATAATAATAGCATTCAATTTTCCACTGCTACAAAATGGTTAAAGTGACACAGCAAAGGTCCTAATCATTAGAGAAATGGCTATTAAACATTTTGAAGGGAAATGTTAGAAAATTTAGCTTGAATGTTTGGGATTTTAAACATAATTTTTCAGAGAAGATCCTCGCTCTCTGCTAATGATATTTTCTTTCAATCAGTTTTATTGAGAGTAGAATCATACCATGGTATACGTATCTAGATTGTTATATACATTCTATACTTACAGTACAATCATGTAATGTGAAAGTCACAAGAATTCTGGTGTTGCACATCATCCATCACAAAATAGAAGTCCCAGTTGTGTCTTTTTCATCTTGGGGGTTATTATATCTCTCCTTTTTCCTTTTTCTTTCAGTGTTTTTTCGTTTTCAGAACACAAACTTCATAAAGAAAGATTTGCTAAATTTCGAGCAATTGTTTACAAGCTGTTAGAATAACATTACAAAGGGAAGGGGGTAACAAGGAGAAAATAACAGCAGCACTCCATCTTCGTTTTTTCCTCTTAACATTATATTATAAATGAGAAAATTTACCTTTTGGTGAATTTTCCACAGGCTATGCCCAGATCCTTGGCGTCCGCCAATCTATCCCCAATCCAGAGAGATACTATAGGGAGATTTCAACCAGGAATCCCAGGTTTTCAAAAATATGGGAATAGAGTCTGCTAAGAGATGGGTGAGTCTCTCCTTTATTAGAATAAAGTTTAACTTATTTTTAATTGTTTGCCAAAGATGAATAATTTATCACAGTTGAAGGAGGACTAGGGGCATGCCCATGTTTGTTAAATGGTTACAGAGTCTTATAAGCAGGGGTGGAAACTTGCCCAGAGCCTAGGATACACACTCTGCAATTGTGTACTTCTGACTCCTAAATATTTTTACAAAGTTTAATGTTCCTTTAGCAAGAGCTTCATTCCAGGCTCCTAGAATGAACCTACAGTATCTGAATCCTATTCAGTCTTCCTGGTTCCTAAGTGTTTGTCCACTCCTGGCTATAAGTGTTAAAGGCTGTTCTTGTTTATACCAGCCAGGCATGCAGCGCCAAATTTACACCTCAGACACAACTTTCTTAGCAACCCCATATGTGCACATTGGTGAGGATCCTTCACGCACACTAAGCTTTCACTAATTTTTATGCACACATGTGTATATAAACATGTGTATATAAATAATATTTGTGGGATGTTAGTTTCATTGAGTTTAGTAGACCACAATACAAAAATCTTTTTTGTATAGATTATATCACATATATAGTTCTCAGCAGCACGGACTTGCCAAAATCCATTGGTAACGCAACGTTAAAACTGAAGCGAGGTTGCGCTGGTGGAGATAAGCGCTGTTGGCGCTCATCCCTACGACCCCGTACGACTTAAGCAGGGAGCGCCAAAGGCGCTGACTGTGCTGGTGGAGATGAGCGCTATAGGCGCTCATCCCTACGACCCCGCACGACTTAAGCATCATATCTACGATCTGCGTGACTACAGATCAAAGAAAACTCAAATACACAATTCACAGTGCGAGACCTGTAGCACTTTGAAAAAATCGCCTGCAAAAATTACGCCCGTAACACTTTGAAAAGGAAACCACCACTTAGAGAAAAGAAATACAGCCGCAAAAAATACGAAGTTAACGGCCGAACCGCGCACATCCAAAAACATGAAAAATACAAAACAAAAAATACAAAAAACATCACACACAGCACAGGGGGGGGGGGGGGGGGGGCCACCCAGGACGTCTGGGAGTGAGGTTGCATGTGAATTTAAGTCAAATTTCCAGAGTTTCACACAGAAAAAAGATGGCCACCGAAAAAAAAAACCGAAAACGAGGCTACCCAAGAACGTACCAGGTACAAAATACACTATTAGGAAGGACCGAAACTGCTTGAGACCCGTGTAACACATACACAATCGCCACCATTTTACCACACTAACTTAAAATGCATAACATTACCATTCTAAAATGCCGCTTTACACAACTAAACAAACTCGCACACGCAGCATATTTATACTACACATTTGCCACATTGCTGACACTTTCTCCTCAGGTCGCCAACAGTCCAACTGTACATTTCATGCTGCAACAAAAACAAAAGACATTGGTAGCTCTTGATTGCTGCATACATTAATTACAAATAGGTAAAGTATATTGATTTATTATTTAATGAATGAATGAATTATTCTAAAAAAATATATTTATATAAAAAAAAAGAGCAGGGGAGAGGCTCGCAATGAGCGCCAAAGGCTCTCAGCGCAGTGCTTACAATGAGCGCTGAAGGTGCTCAGACAACCAAAAATACATGAGGGGAGAGGCTCGCATTGAGTGCCGAAGGCGCTTATTGAGAGCTATGTGATGAGCACCGAAGGGAGAGCGCGAGACTGGCAATGAGTGCCAAAGGTACTCAGAGGACTAAAAGTATTGCATTGTGTGGTAAACAGCATTACCTGCCTTACAATTTTATTGCAATCAATTTGGGACGGGCAAGTCGCTAGTATATATATATATATATATATATATATATATATATATATATATATATATATACATAAAATGTGTTTTGTGCGAGAGTGTATCAAGGGACCATACAAACAGAAATATCACTGTATATAGACATTTCTGTGCATATACCCAGACCAATGTAGTGCACTGCATCTTCAGGCAACCTAATGCCCCCTGAAAATGTGCTGCCCTAGGCCTAGACCTTATGGGCAAAGTCAGAAACACAGCCCTGAGCTAAGATATTGAATTGTATGAGCTATGTTTGTTGAAAAGGATGAGTGGGAACGTATTTCCATTTATGATGGACATATCCAGAAATAGCTGTGGTCTAGAGTATGGAACATAAATACATTTTAAATGCATATAATCCCTGCAGGTAAGAAGACCATTACAACTGTGAGGAATAGCCTCACGTCACCATTAAACTTATATGGAAGTTTGTGGGATATCCTGTGGGTGTCTCATATCAATTTTATTGAGGAATTATATATATTTGTAATTCAAAGTACATTTGAAATTTCTTGTATGAGCTACACCCCTAAAGCACCTACAGTATCTCACAAAAGTTAGTACAACCCTAACATTTTTGTAAATATTTTATTACATCTTTTTATGTGATGATATGACAATATTTTGTCTGGCCACCATTATTTTCCAGCACTGCCTTAGCCCTCATGGGCATAGAGTTCACCAGAGCTTCACAGGTTGCCACTGGAGTCCTCTTCCACTCCTCCATGATGACATCACAGAGCTGGTGGATGTTAGAGACCTTGAAGTCCCCACCTTCCATTTGAGGATGACCCACAGATGCTCAATAGGGTTTAGGTCTGGAGACATGCTTGGTCAGTCAATCACCTTTACCTTCAGTTTCTTTAGCAAGGCAGTGGTTGTCTTGGAGGTGTGTTTGGGGTCGTTATCATGTTGGAATACTGTTCTGCGGCCCAGTCTCCGAAGGGAGGGGATCATGCTCTGCTTCAGTATGTCACAGTACATGTTGGTATTCATGGTTCCCTCAATGAACTGTAGCTCCCCAGTGCCAGCAGCACTCATGCAGGCCCAGATTATGACACTCCCACCACCAAAAGTATACATCTATACTGAGGAAAGGTAGTTGAAATAATCTCTAAAAGACAGATAAACGGATAAGGCACAAAGAACACAAAAACACTGATATGAGATGAAACTCTGAGCAGCTTTATCTCAGCTAGTAAGAGGGAAATGGATACATTGTTGTATGTGCCTCTCATTGGCCACAACTAATTCTTAATTTTCCCCTTCTGGATCGCTACCTTGTCTTGGTGAAGGGGCTTGTGTATCTCAGTGTAGCTGTGAGCTATACCATGTAGGGTCATCCAAGATGGGCAGGTCATAGCAGAGAGGTCAGACAAATTGCGGTCCACTGGAGAAGGAATTGGCAACCCACTCTAGTATCTTTGCCAAGAAAACCTTATGAATAAGCATAACAAGAGACATGCCGATTACCTGGCGTGCTGTGGTCTATAAGGTCATGAAGAGTCGGACCAGACTGAACAGTTAAACAACAACAACAAAGTCTTAACTTTATGCTAATTTAGCTTGGATTTTCAGGGGTCTAAACTGATGACATTTAGCAAACTTTACAGCATGTTTATTAATGTTTATTTTGGGATTTTTTTCATACAATTTTTTTTTAATACACTACTGATTCTCAGATGCATTCATAATCCATGAAATACACATACACCTTTACAGCCTTATTAAATTGCGATTGGGCAAATTTAAAAGAGCTTTATTTAAGCACATAGAATATTTTTTTTACAGAAGTTTTTAGTTAGTGGACTTCTATCCAAAAGCAAGGTCTTCACTAACTAAAAACTTCTGTAACAAAATATGCTCTGTGCTTAATTAAAGCCCTTTTAAATTTGACGAATCGCAATTTAATAAGGCTGTAGATAAATAGGCTTATATAGAAATATAGACTTTATATTGACTAATTGCTCGGATAAATATCTAGCTGTATGGCAGGTTTGAATTCTGATTAGACAGTATAATTATATTTTAATGAATGATTATGACTTAACTTTAATATAACTTAAAGGGACTGCGTTTTATTTTTTTCAAATGCATCTCTGAAAGAAAAAAAAAAAAGGGATTCAAAAGTTTAACTGATCTTGTGACTTGTCCCTGTCAGCCAATGAGCACTAATATAGATAGAAACAGGTTTCACTTATATGCATTAAACAAAATTGTGTTCCATGTCCCTTTAATATGTGATTTAATCTATATATATTTAACCTTTTCCATTTCATTTTAATATATTCACATTATTATGCGGTTGTTTTTATGATGTTTCTTGTAATCTACAATTTTATAGATTGTTTGCCACCACATTTTCTTGAAATTTCACTATAGGAGCAAAATGAAAGAAATGAAAAGTTTCAGACAAGGCATATAAACTGTTCACGACTGTGTTGAAAATAAATCATCAGTTATGATGCAGAGATTTTGGATTTTGTACAATTCCCCCTGTGAACAATTGTGCTTTGATTACAGCTTACTTCTATAGATAATGTCCAGTCTACTGATATGTGTTTTAAAGCATGGGTGAGCATGAAGGAGCCTGCTCAGAGGAACATGTGGGACATCATGCTGTGCAACTGATGTTAGTGTTAAAGGAGGAAAAACAAGAGAGAATTGGATAAAATGTCAGGGGCTATGCATGAGCAGAGGTAGAAAGAAAAATGAGCTGGTGGGTTAAGAGTTGAGGAAACAGGAAACAGAAGAAAATAAAAAAATGTATCTAAAGAAATCAATTTAAGGAGCATTACAATCAACCAAATATTCAAAAGGGGGTGTTTCAGAACCTTTCCATTTCTATATTATTGTGTGGCAAATGTATTAAGGTTTGTCGTCACCAAAATATATTTCCAACTTTACTCTTTAGTACATATTGTCCAGGATTGTCTTTGACAAAGCTGGTTATAGGAGGATGTAACATGAATTATAACAAGTCTTTAAAAATATAATTGATTATTGAATTTGTAGCACAACATTATGAAATCTTCAATACTTTGTAAAAGTCTGGTATTTACTGTGGTCTCCATTCCATGACTCTCAGCTACTAGAGATATGAAAAGCAAATTTGCAAAGCTATTCTATGGCTCCTGCAAAAAAAAGAAGAATTCCGTAAAACATATTAACTCTCACCCATAGGTATTTACCCAGAGCTCTCCAGCTCTAAAATGTACTTACAGCCTGTCTAAAGAATCTCATTAGTCTTCATTAGGGGTGTAGGAACCAAATTAATTCTTTAATTCTAGCAAAAAATGTTTGCATGAAAAAATGCAAAAAATTTTTGCAGAAAAGAAAAAAATGTGCTTGGAGGTGATGTAGACACCCCCAGCAACTGAGATTTGCATATTGGATATCTCATTTGATTGGCTAAAGGAAAGGAAAGTGTCTGACATCATGTGACTTCCCACAGTAGGGCAGACTACAGGTGCTAACTGAGCATGTCTGTACAATCCCCAGGCAAAAAAGAAACATTGTATTAGTTATGCTAATTATCCCTGGGAATCTCAGGGGGTGTCAACATTGAGAGAAAATAGTTTGGAAAAGCAAGAAATTCAGCAAACTTCAGGCTAACGGTTTGACTGTTTACTTTGGAATTTTTTAATGCAAACAATTTCAGACACTATAAATGCTCCTCTATTAGATGCATTAATAACCCAGCTCACTTTCATATACCTTTAACAGCTTCTATACACATACATACACACAATGAGAAATATGGGAGGGATTTCTCCCCCTCATTCCCCCACTTCCTACACCCATGGTCTCCATTACAACATTACAGAATGGTACCCACTAAGGTGAACATACAATACTAGCTCTAACATCCTCTCATATTCCTATTCATATAAACCCCTTCCAACTCTCAGGGAAGAGGTTAAATAATAGTAAAAAACTAATGTCAGTGGTCTATGACCCCTCTGTCTATGACCCGCTACCCCATATGAGCTGAATATCTCCTATGATCCCCTCTTAATACCCTTATGAGTCGAGGCATTTCCTGGGTTTCCCCCTCAATAACTAGGTTGTTTGAGGGTACATTAATCTAATGGAGGTCCCAATGGGGCCTCTAACCATAACCACAGTGTTCTCTATGAAACCCTATGGCACCTAATATTAACCCCTATACCTGTATGGATCCCCATGGTATAATAAGCCATAACCCTGGGGGTCCTTATGAACCTCCATGGTATCTAAAGTTAACTTATATGCCATATATATTTTTCACCTTACCCTCTGCATCCGTTATGACCCCCATGGTATAGGGGTTAACGTTAGGTGCCATGAAGGTTCATAAAGATCCACATGATCATAGCTTAGTATTCCATGGGTGTCATTAGAGACACTCATGGCATAGGTGTTAATATTAGGTGCCTCGGGGTTCACAAGGGCCACATTGGTGAATGGGTTAATTCTATGATAATGGTTACAGTTCTGGATGCCATGGGGGTCTGTAGCGGAAACATATAATAGAACCTTTAATGTATTACCATTTATATGAAATTGTGCTGTAATGGATTTTTTTTTTACGTTTCTGATGATCTACTTACTGAGGTGGGAGAAGACTTTGAATGTAGGAGGTAAGCTTATATGTGTACAATTGGAATGTGGCAGCTAAAACTGCCGGTATTTTAACCTGGACTAACAGAAATCTCATTAGACCCACCTTTTTGAGCAAATAACAGAAACATACGGTTCAGAAAAGAGAAATTGAAACAGCAGAGAATAAATTTAATATTTAAATGTAAAATGTGTTTATTTTTTTGCTTTTTTAAAAACACTATGCACATTATAAAGTTTGAAAAACCTTATAGAACAAATGTGACTTCTCACTCTTTTGTATATTTATAAAAGTATATCAGTATCCAAGCCACTGATGCTGATAGTGTATGTGTAAAATTATTAAAAACAATTCACATATTTCACATCCACTACATTCCCTTTCTTAACATCTGAGTTATCACCATTTTCTCCTTTCAGGTTTATCTGGATTTCTGCCAATATACTTCAGTAAAGGATTGAAGCATCTTTAAGATTTTTGGCTTAGCTTTTCTTTATTGTGGAAAAACAGATTGCCTGGACCTGGATATTACTTGTTTGTGGAAACTGCTATATGTTGTTAGCTGCTGATTGTCCTTCAGAAATGACCATGTGACCTGCGCTGACCCCTGTTCAATGTAATGTGAGTTTCACATATTACCCTGTAATAAGAAGGAACTTCTGATCCATGAAATAAGGCTTTTGAATGATGGACATAAGGCCAGACAAAATATATATCCAGCTAGTTAGAGATACTGGACCTTATCTAGATGTCCATTTTTCCCTTTTTCTGCCTCAGGGATGAGGCCGTCTACTGGAACCAATTATTTAACTGAGGATTTTCCTTTGTTTGTCTGGTAAAAGAGCTTAGTATATCACACACTTGGTGTTATGAATACAGATTTGATTCTGTTTCTTAAAGGACCAATGTACAATTAAATAAATATATATTTTATGAGTATAAGAATCCATTTTTTGTTTGTTACAGTACTTTGCTACAAACTTTGGGCCTCATTCAACTGCGATTTGGCCAATTGAATAGGGCTCTATATAAGCACATAGCATATTTTTTTTACATACATTTTTAGTTAGTGACAATCTTGCTTTTGGATAGAAGTTTACTAACTAAAAACTTCTGTAAAAAAAATTGCTATGTGAGGCCCTTTGAGTCTAAGAGCATAATAAAGCACAACATTTTTTTTTAACTTATAAAAAATATGCTTTGGTGGAATTCATGATACATAGGTGGATTTTGTGTGTGTGAGAGGGTTTTTACATTTCTGGAGAGATATAGTTGCATTTCCGGAAGCAAGGGCCACTGAAGGCTGTCTCTCCCCTTCCCTTCCCCTCCCTTCCACTGATAGCCAAAATGCACACTCATGATACAGCTCTGAAGAAGTGCCGTAACAAACAAAAAATGGATTCTTATACTCATAAACTAAAAAGTCCTCAAAAATTCAGACTGCCCCCAAAATATTTAATGTCCTTGGTTTACACAATTGCTAATATATTCTGTTTGGTACATACTTGACAAACAAGTGTCTTTTTTTCTTGAGCTGCAGCTGTCCTTTAACTGGAAAACACAACAGCAGAAAATTATAAGGCAGACACTTTACCAAATTCACATGTGATTTTTTAGTCACAAGATTTTTCCTTTTTCTGCTTATTTTTGCTTATACAATTGAAATGAATGATTTTTTGCCACATAATTCTTTTTATGTTCGTCTGAAAAAAGCCTCCACAATTATCACTAAGAGGACACAATGGGCAATATGGATTCACTGTTCAAAATCAAAGCCGGGCTATTGATGTTTTCTACTATATAGATATATTGTGAAGGAATACATTTTCAAATCATTTAGATAACTTAATTTTTATGGCATGATGACATACATGTTCATTTTTCTAATTACAATGTAGCTTTTCTGGATATTGCTTCAAGTCACAGCTGATGCAGGCGAGACATAGCAGCTAAATGGCAGTATGTTAATGGCTTCCTAATTTAAGGACCACTAAGTTTTTTTTACAATTTAATTAGTATGAATCTCTTCTATACTTTTTTATTAGCTTTTTAGTGAAATATGTGAAATGCTTTTTTCTTACTTACTTTATTTTGCTACTTATATTGCTCAGTATAAGGGCAACCATTTTGCTGCTCACATTCTCCCTCTGATATTATACTCTGTCCTTTTTAGCTGGTGCTAGCTATAGAATATGCAGCCATTCACACAGCTGGGCAGGGTCCACTTACAACATGACAGGGGGAGCCACTATATCTGCTGACTGATCCCCCCTAGCAGGAAAGGAGAACTGTATTACTTAATTTATATGTAATTCATATTATTGTATAGCACACAAAACTTCCCCTGTCATGTTATAGTGTAGTGTACTACCCTATCAGGCATCAAGTCTCAGAAAACATGCTGCTGAGATGTGGTTCCTGATAGGCTAGGACACTGCTCTACACATACAGCACTACAGAGTCTGTGTCTTTGAGAGCTGCAGAGGGCGGACACATAAGTGACTTTGATTTTAGGCGATAAAAACAGAGCGTATACACACTTTTTAATGAAATAAATTGCACAAGACTAAAATAGACACACAAGTATAGTATTTACCTAGTAAAATCCAGAAACCTTCCATATCTATTTAATTTAGTTACATCTTGTTTAAAATCAAAGATACATTATATTATCTTACAAATAACACTTTACTAATTAGAATGCAGGTTTAAATCTGTGGTCATTTTTATTCCATCGTACATTTTAACAGTAGGAGTCACAAATGTGTATTCGAATTAGGCTTTTTGGTAATAACCAAGTTTCATTGCCGGTTACTTGCAGTTCCAGCCAGCCTCAAAATGTATGCAATTTACAAATATCACTGGCTCCAATGCTACATAACGGTGTCTGAATCAGGTGATGGATCAGAGGATTAACTGACACATTTTATGTAAATCTTGAGGGGCTTTCTGGAGCTATGATTGATAGTTTGGTTTCTGACACATAAATTGTGAATTTTTGAGATTATAGAACGCTTATTTGTTTACTGAAAGACTTTTATTGAACTTGTATGTATACCATATATCTATTAATAATGGAATTTGAAGGCTCCTTATTTGTTTTATAGAGTGCTATGGAAAATGCTGGGCACAGGGGTCCAGATTCAGTAACTGAGGGATATGCAAGTTCTGTCCAAAAGTTCAGGACTGGCGCTGGTATCGCTGTCAAGGTGCAGATAGATGGTCAATAGGTCAGGTAGAGAGCAGTAGGCCTCATGATCCATATGTAAATGCCATAAAGTGATCAAGCCTGGCAAGAAAGCCAGTGACTCACTCCCCTTTATGTCAGTTCTCTCTACAAAACTGAAACTGGCTGCATCATCTTCTGGCATGTTATGCCGTACCCCAAAGCTGCATCACAGCGCACAGAGGTGAAGTTACCAGCGTCAGGATTCAACATGTTCACAGAGCGATACAGAGAGGAAATCCTTTACACTCATGGAAATTGATATGTACACATGTTATCAAAATTGTATAAGAGTATAGAAAGATATATATTTTACTTATTTTTTGAAATAGTACTTTTTTAAACACAAATTTCCAATAAAATCAACAGTGGAGCTAGTGATTGAAGGGCACTGGTGCAAGATAGTTGGGGTCTCCATCTACAATGAAGGGGTCATTAAAAAGCGCAATAATGTACGTTGTTTGAGTACTCCAGAGTGATCAGATAACCTTTTATAAATATAGTTATCTTCCCCTCTGCCATAATAAAATAAAGTGCCCCCCTTTACTTCAGGCAGCTGCTGGTGGATGTGGAGCCCTAGACAGTAGTGGCCCCTGGTGCTTTGCACCTGTTGCACAAGCAGTAGCTCCATCACTGATTGTAAATGAGTTGACTCCACAGCTCTCTGAATTGGACAAGCTCATCTGTCTGCTCCATGGAAGAACACACAATCACTGTACCCTGTGTCTCCCTCTATCCCTCCTGACCTACACTGGTGTTGATCAAGGCAAAAAATGACATATTTTGCTCCCTACACATATGATTGATGCCATTATTTAATCTTTATATTACTAACTGTACATTAACTATACATTCATACAGGAAAAGTAACCGGTTCAAATAACTATATAACTGAAAAATGCCTTATTTATGTAACATGAATACCGTATTATACACGTCTTCCTCCATTTGTATAAAACTTAACCTATGCTTCTCCAATAAATAGTTTAAAAAAAGCAGTGGTTTGGATCTGCTTTAGGTTAGCTAGTAAGTTTATAACATTTTTAAAAGCTATGCTTAATTTGTTTTCTGCAAATATTACTAAAAATATACAACCCGACTGTGTTTACAACCACTTGATATATCCTGGTGGCCTGATATGTATTAACTGTGAGATTGAGGCTGTTGTGTAATTCATTCTAATGTATTTTTTATTTGCATTTACAGTGCTGCGGGTCCTCTCTAGTACTCGTAGGATTTTCGCCTACATTTGAGATTTACAGGTGTGAAACCATTTGCGGGCATAGGGAATTTGCGATTTTAGCGATCATAACTTTTGCGGACGGGAGAGATCAAAGGCTTCGGGACGCTGTAAGTTCCGGGTTTAACAACCGCAGAGTTTTCAAGGCCGTAAACCCATAAACCGTTCGGAGCCCGCAAAAAGACGCCAATTGAATTGCAAATTAACTTATGGGCTCACTTATGGGCTCCAGGAACTTATGAGTGCTCAATTGAATTGGGCTCAAAGTTTCTAATAGCCTAAAATGAAAATATGGACAAAATAAACAAATAAGACCCTATGGTATGATCACTACAGTCGACTTTTTATATATTTTTTTTACCCACAGCTGGAGTGCAATATTAATATTTAACTGAGGATTTTGTTCTAGAATTATTTTGTGGGACCTTGCAGAGTTTTTGTAAAAACATTATAATTGCCTTTATTAGGTTTTAATTTACATTATAATTTATAAATTGGCACAAATTAGGTTTTTGTAAATTACAGAATACATGCATTACCTATGGCAACCACCAGATGTCACTAAGTGTCTATAATATAATGCTAAACAACAGGACTGATATAGAATGAGTTTCTTTTACTAGGCATATTCTCCAACAAGCTATAACACTTTAAAGCACCAGTGAGTTGCAGGAAGTGAGGAAAGGGGTTGATAAGAGTACAAAGGAAGTTTCCAACCAATCTCCAGCCAAGATATAAACATAGTAACAGAAGAATTGATGTTGGTCTATCAAGTTAAAAACTATTGAAAATACAAAATTTTCTTTGCAATGGGAAACAGGGAGAGAACAAGAAGCTTTGTTATATGATTGGATCTTACTGAAATGAACACCCATTCTCTCTTATAGATCCAGAAGCGGGTTACTTGCAGTAATGGATGCAAGCATTGCTGTCCAGAAATATAGAGTGTCTTTTGAGCCTGCAGAGCCTTCCAAAATACTGTATATATTTTTCTAATTCAAAACTAATGTTATCCTTTTCCTTATACTTTATCCTTCATACTTTTTTCCTGCTTATTTGTGCTCTTAGTCAGTCTCAAACATATATGTTTTCATTGTACAGTGGTCTGGATCTCTATCTTGTCACAGTGAAGGGGCTTGTGTACTTCAATGAAGCTGTGAGCTATATGATTTGGGGAATACATGATGGGCAGGTCCAAGCAGATAGCTCAGCCAATTGTTCATGGAGAAGGAAATGGTAACTGACTCCAGTATTTGTGCCTACCACATTACTGGGAGAAGTATAAGGGAGTGTACGAGAAGCGTGAGATCTAATGATGTGGTTGGGTCAAAGTTGAGAAGATTACCTGCTGTGGATCTGTCCGCAGGAGAAAGGAAAGGCAGCTGCTGCAAAGAACAACGCAGCATAGGAAACTGGAACCGTAGAACTATGAACCAAGTAGCCTTCATAATCAGTGGCCAAAGCAGTGCTTGGTTACAACCCATTACATGACAGAATGATTTCAATTCAAATTCAAGGCAAGACATTTAACATCACAATGATCTAACCATGAATTCTGAAGTTCTCAAATTCTGAGAGGATATTCAACACCTCCTACGTACAAAAGATGATCAACAGAAAAGATGTTACTCTCATCATAGGAGACGGGAGAAAGTATTGCAATCAAAAGATACTGGGAAATTTGGACTATATACTTTGCAGCCAAAGATGGAGGAGCTCTATACAGTCAGTAAAAACAAGACCTTGAGCAGCCTGCGTCATGTGCTTCATATTGCAAAGTTTAGATTTAAATGAGAGAAAATGATCAATCCAAGCAAATACAAAGTAAATAATATCCCCTGTGAATATGCAGTGCAGAACAAATTTAGGAAACTAGACATGGTAGATAGCATGTTTGAAGAACTTTGGACAGAAACTTATGACATTATCCAGAAAACAGCAACATAGAATATCCAGAAAAAAAGAAAGAAAACTAAGAATGCTATCTTGCTGTCCAATGAGGCATTGAAAGTAGATCACGAAAGAAGAAAAATGAAAGATAGTGGAGATAGGAAAATATTTATCCAGCTGAATGCAGAATTCTACAGCATAGCTGGAATTACAAGGAAGGTCCAGAAGAAATAGCCTTGAGATCTGGTTCGGACCTAGGCCCTCCTATTGATTACACTTGTTATAAATACATTAACAATTGAGGAACATCACTCATATTAGTCACTTAGTTTAATTGAATTAGTAAAGAAAAATTATTGCTTGCATATCCTTAGGATATAGCGGATGAAACCATGGGTCCCATGGTCAAATTCTTAAGAAGTCCCATCATCGCAAACAGGGTTTGTGGTAAGTGTTTGGTAAGTGTAAAGGTGAAAATGTGAACTGTTTGAGAGGTATTGCGGGACCACACCTTCATTTATTTACTTTTATTTTATTTAAGTAACATATTTTGATCTATTTAGAAACTATTTATATGCGGATGATGTTTTTAAAATGCTTCGTCCCTAATCCTATATTTAAAATAGTCTATGAAGTACCAAACTTAATAACAGGCAAACTTTTTAGAAAGTAAAAAACACAGCGTCGAATTTCATTAATATGTGCAATTCTGCCTCAGTGATTTCTGACATTTTGGTTTGGGCTGATTTATTTCCACTGGTGGGAGTATGAATGCCGAGGGGTCCTCTATTTGTCAACAAATCATATGGAAAAAATGGGACTATAGTAATTATTTAATATGATTAGTGAAAATAAACATATGTGCATATCTTACCATTTATTGTAATCTAAACCTTCCCATGTCCTTCTAGTCTCCTCCAGATATTTTTATATTTTAATGGTTTACATCTTATAAAACTTGTATTTCAGCAAACCAACTTGATCACACACACACAATCGCATTTTATCACATAATTTGTCTTGCATCACCAAACACCACCATTTCATCATTTTTATCACATAAAACCAATCTGAGGCTTCTTTGGCGAAATTCACAAATATTTTTTCCATCTTGGGGCTCATTGTGAACTTTCTACTCATCTTTGCCATTATTATTATGATAAAGTGCCTATTCTCATAATTATAACTGCAGACTAATATATTTTCCACTTAATTTGTATTATAATAGATGCTACTAGAAAGTATTAATTCAGATTAGTTCTGTTTGCTATGTCTGTTTATTGCAGTTAACTTTCTTTCCAGGTAACAGAACACGTTCATTTGAGAGTACTGTAGAGAAAGTCGGTGAAGAATTGGAGAAAGCTGCATGGACCCCATTATATCAAGTCATACTAAGTAAATTGAAGGTTGCTGCTATGATCCGACAAACAATTTGGTTGACCTTCACTTTGAAAATTATTAAATTTAGACTAAACTGTACTTTGACTATGTCTCATATGAGTGTTCACCCAGCATCTTGAGTGTGTGCCACATAATGGTTCCTTTAGGAATCTTTAATCTGTCGTTCATGGAACATTCACAGCAACAAGTCAATAACATGTTTTCTAGTTTAAAAATTAATTATGTTTCACAAAAAAAGTCCTTTTGATAAAAAAAAATATTACTTTTTTTTCATTCAATAAAGTATATAACGTTCTATTTTTATGTAAAACATTTAAAGCAATTTATTTTAATTGAATGCTATTTAAGGATTTGTACTTTTAGTTTAAACCTAGTTCCATTCTTTGCAGCTATGTTTTCAAATATTAGGTTTAAAAATATGTAGTGTAAAAAACAATTAATGTATAGATTTAAATATAAAGCAATAGATAGACAATACTGCATGCAGCATATTTCATTTTATTACACCAATACACGAATAACTTTATATTACTGTTATACAACACAAATAAATATGAGTTCGGCCACCAAGGGATAGTGACATGTTGCTGGCCATGACTTATGACTGTCCTTCCCAAATATCACTGCCCTTTTGCCACCTCATTGCCCTGTGGTTAGTCACACGCATACAGATACAGATACTCATGCACAGAGCTGTCAAGGATACAAATGAGAGAGATGTTGGCCTTTTGCATCAAGGAAGAAATACTTTTATTTCTATTAAATACTAAACTTTACTGTACATGAATGATGGGCTGTGTGGATGCAAGTTTCCTCTCAGGGGCTCTCTCTGTCTCTTTCCCTCTAATTATGCTTTTACCTTGTTGTCTCTCCCTCTATCACTCTCTTACTTAGCCTTTCCTTCTTTATCTCTCTCTTTGTCTACCTCATTCTATACTCCTCTCTCACTTCTTCTACTGTCCCTCCTACAATTGCTGCTTCTATCACCCCTCTCAAGTATAAGCTGACAATATTTTGTTAATGAAATCTGGGACCATTTTTAGTGAAGAATGGGTCTTGGAAGAAACAAACAATTTCAGAGTATTTTTTACATATATTTTTTATATATTTAATTTAAAAATGCCACATTACACATAATATTACAAGTTCAAAACAGTTACCTAGCAGTGTTTTTTTTTTTTAAAGAGGATGCCTGGATCCATGGGGTTTTCAAAGCAATGTTCATGAATTAATTGACTAATGTTTTTTTTATTTAAACACTGTGACCATATATTTAACATATATAACATTTTGAAAAAAACGTGTTTGAAAATATGCAAACTTGTTTAAGAATGTAAAAGCAATATACAGCCTATAGTAAATGGTTAATTACTACCTAACAGAGAATTACCGTACAGAGTAAATAATAAGAGCTGTTTGCAGAAACACATCCCAAAGAGGTGATGTAAATTTGTCCAAAGACTCTATATTATGAACCAACACCACCGGTATCTGTAACCTAAACACAATTAAAATGTTCCTTTTATTGAAAATTCTAAATAAAACAGATATAGGACAGAGGTACAAGAGATAAAATTAACAATGTTTGCTGCATAATAGAGAAAGCAAGAGAATTCCAGAAAAAAAGAACAGTTTACTTCTGTTTAACAGGCTATTCTAAAGCCTTTGACTATCTGGATCACAACAAAATGTGGCAGTTGCTTAAAGAAATGGGGTTACCAGACTATCTCATCCACCTCTTGAGGAATTAGTACGCGGACCAAGAAGCCTATGTCAGAAATTAATGTGGAACAACTGAATGGTTCAAGATCAGGAATGGATCTTAACACGGGTGTATATTGTCATCTTATTTAATGAACTTATACTCGGAATACAAATCTAAAGCAGGAATCAATTTGCTGGGAGAAATATCAACAACCTCAGATACATGGATGATACTAGTCTGATGGCTGAAAAGTGAGGAGGAACTAAAGGGCCTATTGATAAGGGTTAAAGAAAAGGTGGTGGAAGAAACACAAGCTTAACAGCTTAATCCATACAGACTGTGAATAACAAAACCCAACCCAAGAATGAGAGTCTGTGGTCAGGAAAGTGATGGCACACAGTGGTTGTGGCTTAAGAACCAGGACTGAGGACTGACTATACCAGGGAAACTGCAAGCATTTCCCTACAAGTTGGAGAGACTGTGTTACAAACCAGAACTTCGAGGTATAGGATTCAAGATTAAACAATCTGCACTTGGATATGTATCAATATCATTTTTCTTCTTTACTACAGTATATGATTTGCATTCACACTGAAGAAAATAATATTTTAATATTTCAAATCCAAGAATTGTGACTGCTATTTTTGAGGATTAAATCTTTTTTCACTGTTTTTTACATTATTTCAAAAATGTTTTTTTATAACCTGAATGGTTTATGTTATATTTACATTTCTGACACTTGATATGCCATCTCAACTATGTATACTGTGTATACTAAGAGATTAGAAGTAATATATATAGAGGATTTATTCACTCAAAATATTGTATAAATTACTAGACATTTTTTTTCTCACAGTAGTTAATATCTTAAGAGGAGAACCCAATATAGCTTACCGTATATGAATGTAGTTAACCTACAGTAAATTACCTTTCGAAGCAATTACATTGCTTTGGGATCTACCATATTGGTTGCTGGTGATCAGATTCCTGAAATAGGAAAAGCCTTTGATTTCACATAAAGCTTCTATATACAAAAAGGGAATATGGTATCTACAACTGCCAGAGCTTTCAGGAACATTGTGATATAAACATTTAAAGTTGTGTTTATTTTTTTAAGTTGTAAAAACATTTTACTCATGTTTATTTATTCATATAGAACAAAATGTCACCACAGCAATGCTTTAAGCATATAGGTTACCATAATCATCATATCCTATCTGTACAGAAGACCAGTGATACAGAGCAAGCCATTAAGCCATTATGTCTAATACTATTGACCAGTTCAGGTTGGAAAGAAAGGATAACGTTCCTCAAAATGTCACAATATCGCTTTTAGAGATAAACACAGTACGACGCATAGATAATGGACCTAAAAGAATACATGATGACTTGGACTGAGCACAAACACTGAACTTCCAGTAGACTGGTCTGAGCACCTACACTGGACACTCCTTGGGGAAGGAGGGAGGATCAGCCAATCTCCTAATATATCAACTCAAAGTATCCTTTAAATATGGCATCCTGGCTCATTGTTTGGGGGGCCCGGTCATCCCACTCTAAAATGAGTTGCAAATAAAGACATTAAACCAAATAATATTATTCAATATTTCCTAGAGACTTGGACAGAACTGTACTTAAGATCACAATATATTCACATTGTAACATTTCTAAATAATATACATACAATACATTGAGACATCCAAGAAGCTAGACACATATCATGTTTAAGGTACATGTCTAGACAGCAGCTATCCAGTATCCATAAATAGGCAAACATTGACTCATTTAATGTGGTTTATGAGTTCTTATAAACTTTTAAACATTAATTATGTTTAATTTTTAAAGCAATTACTGAAAATAATAAAACAATAATACATAAATTGTATTTCTCACTTAATTTGTTTTTATCATCTGTAAAAGCAATGGAATTATTTTCCGCAAATTGAAATTGTATTTTTTAATTGTGTTAAGAATATTATAGTTGATCTTTAAAATACTTTGTGCTCCAGCAACTACGTTACTTTTCAAATATCAGGTCTGACGCCAAGTATTCTGGAATAGTTTAACCTTAAAGTATCTCAAACATAGTTTTAATATGTGCAGATCTATAAAACGGATTTGTTAAAATATAATTAATCAATTGCTGAAGTGTAAAAGTCTTAATCTTCCTAGGTAGATAAAAGTGAAACATACCATCTTGTATCAATGCTTTTAGAGCCTAGATGGGTTAATTGCGGAAGATTAACAAAGTTCACGATTACCACATCATACCACTTATTACACAACCACCTACTATTTACAGGCACGGGGGGATTTATTTGTCCCAAATAGCTAGCATTTTTACATTTTCTAAATTACTGATTTATTTTTGGGTGTGTGGGGGGAAATTCCAACAAGTTAAAGAGAGGCTAGCGGTAAAACATGCTTTAACTCTTTTCATAGCATAAGTTGTATCTAGCATAATGAATTGTTTGAGTTATGAAATATTACTATTTTTTTAATTTACATCTGTTAATCTCTAAGGGAATGCTGTGCTGTACTCCCTACCTCTTACCCTTCTCTCAGAGTTTTTCACTCTGTAAGGTGGATGGGCAAAAGCATAATCTTTGGCTTCATGATGCTGACTCCTGAACTATAAGTTGCCATATGGAGTTTCACAGCTTGTCACTTGTCACAAGCTCTGAGGCATGGGAGGAGGGAGGGAGGCAACACACTAGAGGCAAGCACACTGAACTTATAACAATAATTAATAATTATTACTTTATGTTTATGGTCTAAAAGGATTTTCATTATAAATTATTCTATTGTTCAAATTATCTTATTACAAAATTGACATAGTGAGTACATGGAAAATACAAACAGAAGTTGAGTTTCCTGCTAAAGAGAGCTTACAAACCAAAACATATTTAATTATATTGTAGCATACCTTTTACCCTAAAATTTTAAAGACCATGGCCCTCATTCAATTGCAATTTGGCCAATTGAATAGGGGTCTAAATAAGCACATAACATATTTTTTTTAAAGAAGTTTTTAGTTAGTAAACATCTATCCAAAAGCAAGGTTTTCACTAACTAAAAACTTCTTTAAAAAAAATATGCTATGTGCTTATTTAGACCCCTATTCAATTGGCCAAATCGCAATTGAATGAGGGCCCATGTGACTTCCCAAAAATTAATTTAGATAAATGGCTTGTGCAATAAGTAGCCATTGTTTAAACATAATTTCAGAGATATGTAGCACATCTACTACTTCAACTGGAAGGCTTTTCCACTTATTTACCACACTTTCTGCAAAGTAGTACTTTCTCACATTACCCCTAAATCATCCGCCTTCTAACTTCAAATTGTGAACTTTTGTTCTTGCATTACTCTTTTTGTCAAAGACACTTCCCTCTTGAACTTTATTAAATCCTTTATTATGTTTGAAGGTTTCTGTTGTATCACCCCTCTCCCTATTGTCCTCTAAGCTATATTTTCATGTCAGGAAGCCTTTCCTTATACGTTTTGTCTTTTAGAACATGCATAATTTTAGATGTCCTTAGATGTACACTGACCTTTGAACTTTGAAAGGCATATCTAAGTTTCCTGGATTATGAATGCATCTGACAGAGGGGAATCAGTAGTGTATGTAAACATGTTTTTGCATGACAAAATACCAAAATAAACAGTATTAAACTTACCCTAAATTGTGCTAAATCTCATGTGTTTGCAAGCAGTAGAAAAACACCCATATAAATCCCTGCTTAAATTAGCATAAAATTCCTAATGAGTTTTGGCCAATCTCAGGCAGCTAATACATTGTATCATTCAGTGATGGCAGTTTGTGCAGGCATTATAGGGTATGTAGTCCCCTACACGAGGAAGCAAGGAGGAGTTAGACATTGCTGTGTAGATATCTGCATTGTGCTGACGTTGGATTGAAGGTTAGTATAGGGTTAAAATCTGTACCCAAATGCAGAGTTTCTATTAGGAGGTTCACTGTGCCTATATAAGCAGCTCTGAGGGTGAGGAAAACAAGTTTTATTTTTAAATACAACAAATCTGTATGTGTATAAAATTAATCAATTGAGTATGTGCTTCTGATATAAGCAGCTTGTGTTAGATCACAAAAAGGTAAAAACAGAGAAGTTTAGATATACCTTTAACTTTGATAATGCCAGACATCCTAATGGATGGTGGACCCATAAATAAAGAAAAAAAACTTCACTTGAGATTAGGAGGGCTGGATGCCAATATGAAATATGTAGTTGAGAAAATAATAACAAAAAAAATAATCTTCTTGTAAGAATATCGCTTTACTTACTAGTAAAATCTTTACATTATGGTAATAGAATGCTTTTGTATTGGACATCCAAGGAAGTAAGTGAGTTAGTTGCAAATTTAGGGCACTGACAACTTAATTAAAGGAAAAAACTGGCTGAAGCCTTTGGAAATGCTAAGCTACAAGTTGAGTTATATATTGAACCCACATAATGTGTGCAGATTGTGTGTGTAAAAATAAGGAAATTATATTAAAGGGAGAGTCATCTTTTTGCTCACATGATTGCCTCTTCATTAGACTGCAAAATGCCCCCTAACAAAGGCATTACTACAGTACTGCGCTAAGACACCACCCTGGTGTTAAGGTGCTGTGTGAGTGCTACACAAGAACCTATTGATTTTAAGTAGTTAAATAAAACTCCCCTTGCTCCTGTTAAATTTGTGCTGTGAGGATTCCAGAAAGCGCAAGGTTCCTTATGCAGAGGATCCTTTCGGGGGTCTGAGCACATTAAAGGAAAAAATCTGAAAGGAAGAGTTACAGGCTACATCCGTGCCATGGATTGATCCAAGTAAGAGTGTTCCATGTTTTCTAATCCTGGGTCTTTTTTTTATCTTTATTGTATATCAGTATATGATACTATGATATGTTGTTTCAATCTTAGGCCCTAGGAGATAGTGTATATACTTTGTTTCATACAAACATATATAATAGAACAAGTTATTTTGTTCCAGAATTGCATTTAGCATTATATATACATAGGCTCTTTTCATCTTTCTTTAGTCTTTGTTTCTTGCACCTTCTGGCTAGCACTTATATTATCTAGGGTAAATGTCAATAACCATAGTTCTATTGATATACTTTTCCATTTCAAACCTATTTATAGTATTGACATACCTTGTTACAATATATTATTTTAGAAGATATTCAGTAGGTTACATAGTTAACCTTCTTAGTATTTATATGATTAATCTTGTGTCCCCCTTTTTTTACATAATTTTCTTTCAGCACTTTTTCTAGATATATATACCTATTTACCCTACTTTTTCATATATATCAATCTAGAAATATACCCAGCACTTTAATTAACTATAGGGTCTACCTAGGAAGCCATTATTAGCTTCATAGGTTCTCCCCCCTCCCCTTTTTTTAGATATTTGGGACTGTATTTGACATACTTTGCTTAGTCCCCTCTCTAAACTTTTGATACTTAATATCCACTGCCAGTTTTTTAGCATTTCATAAACTCTCACACGCACTTTATTAAGTATACACACTATTTTTTATATTTATTCAATCATTACACATATACTGTGGATATCAAGAGACAATTTTCTTATTTATGATTATCTCTTGTCTTGACTAGCTCACTACATATCACTCATTAGTATTTCATTCTAATACACAGCACACTTTATTTCACTTCTTCTATAGTTCCACTATAGTTGTATTGGCTGTATCCTGAGGGACAGCTACATATGCCACATTTTCTCCCGGTGTTCCTTTACTAGGACACTGGGAGCCGAGGCATTGGTGTGCTAGCCCAGAGAGACAGCCATCTTCTATATTTTCGTTTAGTGTTTTCCAATTATATATATTATATTATTTATTTACACATATTTCAAAGACATATTAAGCACATATATATTTATATTTACTTTATAACACTATATATATTTATCACAAGATTCACTTTATCACTGTATTTATATATTTTTTCACCCTTTTAGATATCCATTATAGGCACACAGGTTGGGCTCCGGGGTACAACCCCATACGCCCTTCCCATTCTCCCGGTGTACTCTTAATAGGACACTGGGAGCAGAGGCGTTGGAAGTAGAACCCGGTAGAATAGCCAGTGCCCTTAGTTGAACTATACCATTTTATTGAGATTGGTCTTTTTTCATCACGCAGATGTCATATATTTTATAGGATACTCTAGACCTTCATTATATAGATGTACCCTATGTCTAGTTTTTCCAGTATATATACCTTTTAAAAGACATACCGACGAGTTTTTCTATTTTCTATTTCATATTATTAAACTATGATATTTTCATTTTATATTTCTAGATAAGCACTAGATTGTTGAGGACCTTCCCCTTCTTCTTTGTATTCTATCCCAACCATATATACTTATGTGATCCCACCTCTTGAATTAACAGATATTCTCAGCAAATATGCAACAAATATAGTACTATGCTACATATATAAATGGAATTAAAATCCTCAGTAAGCATAAGACCTTTATGTTATGCTGTAAGTTAGTTATGATACATTTTCACACATTTAGTAGAATCAATCTGGATCAGTACCTGACAGTATATAACTCACCTAATCTGATTATTTTACTATTTCTCAGACCCCATTTAAAACTTTGTATTGTTCAGTGTAAATGTAAAACTCTTGTTATATCTACCACTTTTGCTTTCAAAATCTTAAATATGAAAGATTAGCTATCACTTAATCTTCGGTATTTAAAAATGTGTAAGCATAAACACGCTAGACTATGGGGCCCGTTAAATTTGAATCCTGTGGTACAAGCTGCTAAAGCCTGCGGGCTTGAAACTTGGAGTGAGAGATCGATTAAATTAGACAAGCCCGCAACATACGTGGGCGACATCCAAATTCGTAAACCATGCTTCTGCACGTTCCATTTGTGGCCGTGAACATGATCAATTAGTCAAACCCATGGATACGAGTTTAGACGGAGCCAATAGTAAAAGAGATCGTCATCATTTCATCAATAAAAAAATGGAGGTTAGATCTCAATACCTTAAGTGTTTGAAGTACGGGCCCGCATTCCAGGAATGATGCAATATGAAATAATCAAAAATATGGTATTCTAGTCCATGCGAGTTCTATTATATGTATTAACACATTGATGGATATAACACAGAAATTAAACATGAAAGAACTTAGTTTTTATTGCCGATTTGCAGGCTTGAGAATATTGTGATATTAATACCTTACATCAATTTCCCTTTAATTTAAAAAACAGTATTGTGTTTGTTTTTGCTTTTACAGTGCTATGGACAGGAGTTTAATCTCCTTGTGGGTCCTCTCTGGCACCCGTAGGATTTTTGGCTCCATTTGCTGTTTACGGGCTTGAACTCCAGTGCGTCTTTGAGGAATCATTGCAATTTAATAGAGATTTGCCATAGTAACATTTACGGGCTTGACAGATCAAAGGCTTAGCTGTAAGTTTTGCGGGCTCCTTTAGGGGGCTACAGGAACTCAAAATCGCTGAATTTAATAGGGCTCTATGTCTATTTTATCCATATTTCTGTATTGTAATTTTTGCTAATATAGGTAGGCAGTTTTCCCATGACATAAAACTATTAATTTAATTATTCACGTAAACTAAACAACAAATAAAGATTTGAATAGAATGTATTTTGTTTCACTGGGCATTTTCGACTCAGTGGAGTAAAGTTTCATTAAATTTCACCTTTAGGCACTGAAGTAGCTTATTTCAGCAAGGGGTAGTCAACATCATTATCTGATAGGAACACATTTTTAGTCTTGGATGAAGAAAATGGGTAGCCATTTGTTTGCAATAGAATATACTGCTTGACAAAATGACACACATCACATTTTAGCCACATAAACATCCAGAATATATTCTAGACCTACCTGTTTGTTTGTTCTTCGAAATATCCTGTGAGGTGGTGGGAAAAAACACAATTTACAGCGAATATAGATAAGGATTGGACTTCATTATTGATAAGATTAATGCATGAACATGGATCAAACATACACCAGAATTCAATCGACAGACCGCAGTATTGAGTGGGGAAAGGGCACTAGCTTGAGTCACACTTATAAATAAAACATTGTGAGTTCCTTTTTCCTTTGTGATTTTCTTACTGCGGCATGTAATAAAGACATTAGTGGAAAGTACAGGTTAATAATGGATTATGAGGACTTGTATAGTAGTATGAAAACATTTTGGTGCGATTTTGTAGATTCCCACATCTGAAGCCATTTTATGAATTGTAATATTGTTTTCAATAGCATTTATTTTTAAGACTTAAACAATTGATTTTGCCTGTGGATTATAACACATACATTTCAGTTAAATAGTTTAAAGTTCTTAGTGATTATAGATATAAAGCTATTATATTTAGAAACTAAGGGCCTCATTCAATTGAGCCCTTGGAAATGCTGGTGTCCATAATGGAGCCCGTATGTTATTTTCCTATTCAATTGGCATCTTTTTGCTGGCTCCGACCTGGTTACGGGCTCCGGCCTCCGGGCTCCGATTCCTTGGGATTGTTAACATCGCAAGTTACAGCCCCTCCAAGCCTTTGATCTTTCACACCCGCAAGAATTACGATCGCTAAAATTGCAAATCGATATTCAATTGCTCCGATTCCCCCTCGCAAGGCTGCAAATGGCAAAAGTCGGACCACATACTATGGGCTTACAGACATATCCGGAGCACTGTAAATGCAAGTATAAATTCAATGCTGCACTGTAAATGATGGGGAACACAATGTAGGACATTAGAATTAATTGCCCAACATTCTCAAGCCCCTAAATCTGCAATATATATTTTTTTTTATGTGTCATTTCAATGTTATATCAATCTCAGGAATCAATTAATTATTACATGTCAGGCCACCCAAATGGACTAGAACATTGGCTTCATTCATTTTTATTGTTTTGTACTTTGCAGGTTTGCGGGTCTTATCGCATATCGAACCCCGATTCGCTAGTTGATTGACATGTCACCTCCATGTTTTACTGACGTAATGATGACGGCCTCCTTCCTTATTGGCTCTTTCTGCATCTGTCTTGCTCCTGTAATCATGTTCACGCCCGGAAATGCTACATCCATGTGGTTTATGATTTTCCCTATCGGACTGGGACTTGCGGTCTAGTCAAATTGAATAGCACCGTAACTTGAGTGCGCTGCGGGCCCGCAGTAGGCCCGCAGACATACGGCCTAGAGCAGAACCTCAGCATTCAAAGAGCCTTGTACTGTGGATATAATAATTTGTTACTTTTAGCAGTTCTTGGAATGAAAAATGTAGATAACTACTGCACCATGAGTAACGATTTCACAACCTTCTGTTCATTGCCGCAATAAACCTACTAAATGGAAACATTTTCCCAACTTATTACATCTTCTACCCAGATAATCTCAATGGCTGTCTTACAGCAACAGAATTTACTTTTCTTCTCTTTTTTCTTTTACTTTCTCTCTTTCTCACCCTTTCAATTCTTATCTGTGCGTCTTGCAGAGTGTTGTGCCTCTCCCACTCCCTTTAGTTTGTAGGTTTGCCATTTTTCAATCTTGTAAGGTTCCTTGGAAAGAGCACTAAGTATGTAAGATTTTAAGCTCAAATACAGGGCACTCCACTTTTTGCCTTGTATAATATTGTGTTTTAATTGTACTTAACCCCTGTATAGCGCTAAGGAATATGCTGGTGCATTGCAAATAAAGGATAATAATAATAATAATAATAATAATAATAAATAATACTAATAATATCAATAATACTGTTTCCCTTATTTTTATTCATGTTTAAATATTGAATTTATGTCTAAATGTCTAAAATAAGTAAAAAAATATTTCCTGTTCAGAATTCCTATAAATACACTTATTGTACTGCAATTTGGGAAACTGGGCAGGGACAATACAAATTAGTCTACAGTGCATTTCACAATTTAATCTAATACCACCTTATACGTGGCTCCTTTTAGAATATGCCTGTTGTATTACACAGCTTTAAAGCATAGCATAGAATGGATTATGCAGGAGATAGGAGACCTTCCCACAGGCAGTTCTTACAATCTTAAATTGGATCTCGCCAGTGTAGTGCTGCTACCTAATTAGTGCTATAGATTTTGTGGCATGGTTATTAACCACAACATCATTTAGCTGATGGTGGGCAAAAGAGCGATAGAAACCTCACCATACAGAAAACAGTAAATACATTTGTGCTCACATTTGAACTTTTTAAATAAGTTAAAAAACATTTTTGTTGCTCAGAATTCCAAGTAAGAGAATTATTGCACTGCATTCTGGGAAACTGGTCAGAGACATGCAAATGAGTACAAGATGCATTTTCACCCTTTAATTTGATACTAGTTTATATACGGCTTCTTTTAAGCATATGCCTGCTGTATTACACAGCTTGAAAGCATAGCATAGTATGGATTATGCAGGAGTTATGAGACCTAACCGCAGACAGCACTTTTTTTTTTTAAATCTTAATATGGGTTTTATCAGTATAAGGTTGGCTCCTAATGCATGTTATTGATTTTGTGGGAAGGCTATTAACCATAATATCATTGATCTTATGGTGGGCAAAAGAGTAATAGAATATATAAAGTATATGCTGTATACTGTATATACATATATATATATATATATATATATATATATATATATATATATACATATATATATATATATATATAGTAAATAAAAAGTACATCTGTGAAAACATTTGAATGTCTAAGCAAGTTAAAAAACCTGCTTCCAGCTCAAAGTTCCGAGAAAAACAGTTATTACACTGCATTCTGGGTAGTTGAGCTGGGACACACAAATATGGCCACAAATGCCTCGTTCTTCATTCCGTAGCCATTATAAAACATGGCTTCCTTTAAGCTTATACATGCTGTATTATTACACATCTTTAATGCAAAGCCAAGGTTAGAATAAACATATATCTGTTGGGGCTTCCTAATCGGTAGTTGGCAGCTTGGAAACACAGGCCCAACCAGAATTCTGTACAACTCGTACTGGATGTAACACACACACAATCAGTCTCAGTACTAATTCCGTTTATTGCTACGTCATTGCATAGACTTTATACTTGCAAAAGAAGGCGGATATTAGAGCGATTTTCACAGTTCACGTTAGTCGGTACAAGGACATATAATCAGGTGTTTTCTGTTTCTTAGAACAACTAGAAATGTTTTGTGTTTTAGTAAGGTCGACAAACATCTCAAGGATAGGCACATGATATTATGGTTAGGCTATGTGTCAGCAAAATATGTTAACCCCTTCATTGGCAGAATATGTTAACCCCTTCATTTCCCCTCTTAGATCACAACGTGATCTTTATTTGGGATGTAAGCAGTGGTGTATATATATGATAGGAAGCGAACTGAGACACTGCAAGGTGATAGACCCTCCAGGGTATCAGTACATGAGATATACCTGTGACCGGGTGGTGTTAAGTCACAGTATTTAGCTGGAAATTCTTAGGTATAAAGCCTTGCACTATGTAATAAAAGCACAAAGGAATACAAGTAATGACAGTAAACAGAATTATCATCAATATAAGAACAACATTCTTTACCTATTAAAGCACACACACCGCCTTTGGAAGCTAAAACATAATCTAAAGCCATTCTATTCTACAAAGTGACCATTCTAAAGTTGCACCTGCTCCTAGTTTAGTTTCCCAATTGCTTCAGCAGAGTTAATCAAGGCCCTCTGTACTAGTAGAGAAAGGATGGATAGTTCTACCTGTAGTCTCTCTACGCCTGCACGTGGGAAGGTTATACCTAGGGTGTCTAAAAATATTTTCCACCCGCACTTCTGCTCTATATCCATCATGGTTCTGATGCAGCCTTGTGGAAGTGTTGGATTTGTGTATATATATGGGATTACTTGACCTAAATAACAACTGCCCACCCAATTAGGGGGCAGCCGTCGATAGGCGTACCTGCCACAGATAAAGTATACATTCATGGCTGGAGAAGGCGGCATAAGGTGGAAGAGATTAGACACGGACCCATTACTGTTGCTACAACCAGTACCATTAATTGATATATATGTAAAAAAAGGAAAATAAGTAGGGACATCCGGGGCCTCTACAGCTCCAAGGTGAACAACTCTTGTACAGGTCAGAAAGGGAGGAGGTCCTATAAAAATAAGTGTGGTATTGGAGCAAGTGGACCAACCAACAGATTTACATTTTCCTAGGGCCCTAAAACAGTTATACCCTGGGTTAGTGTGGGTTACATAAAATTATACACTCTTATTATATTTTGATGGGAAATACGTGCGTGTTGCATCCATATAGAGTTAAGTGTTGTGGCTGATTGTACATAAGTAAAGAAATTCCATTTGCGGGGTTGTGTACTGCCATTGTAATATATGTGGCTTTGAGTGAAGTTTTCTGCTGGAAGGCCAAATAGAGGCATACCCATTTCCCCATGTGTAGAGACGTGTGCACATACCCAGCAATTGGAAATGTTAAAGGAGTGATCATATCCTTGTAATGTATTACTTTCACAGTAATGATTTTGTACAATTGTGTTATCAAGTGTGGATCTCTTGTGCCTATGAGGTGAACTAGTATTGGTGTGAGTGTTATTGTGTTTACCACAAACAGACTTTAATGGTCCCAGTTCGTCTGGGTCATAATGGCAATTAAGAAATGTCCATAAGGGCAAATAAATCAGGAGCATAAAGCACATCAACAGGAGAAAGTTCTTCCATGCATTCTGTGGATGCAGAAGTAGGTTTGACATTTTCATTATCGCTGTCTTCAATCGCTTTCACGGGGACTTTGTCATCTGCTTCACCCCTCTTTGGACACAGCTTCAGACGTGATGCGTGGATCCAGATGTCCTGTGAGTCAGTGAGGACAGCAGTCCTGGTTACTGCTACAATGGTAGTCGGTGGTCTGAATGGGAAGCCTCTCTTCTTTGCTCTGTTCAGTTGTCGGACACAGACGAGGTCACCTGGCTGGAAGGACACAGACGAGGTCACCTGGCTGGAACGGATGTGTTGGTTCCTGTGAGGGTGAAGGAAAAGCGAGAAGACACATCACCATAGATGCCATTCAATTTATCAATCAATTGTTGCACATATTGTTCTCTTATAAGATCAAGATCACCAGACATCATTACAAGTGGGCCTTTTACCCAAGGAGTTGGAAATGGTCTTCCCATTAGAATTTTAAAAAGGGGACAATTTAGTAGACTTATTAGGAGTCATCTTAATTTCTGCTAGAATGGCAGATAAGTATTTCTGCCAGTTCACCCATGTACCTGCAGTGGCCTTTGTAAGTTTCTCCTTAATAGTGCGGTTTATTCTTTGCACTATGCCTGAACTCTGAGGATGGTAAGGGATATGGAATTTCCAGGTTATCTGCAGCCATTGTACCAGTTCCTTAATTACCGCACTAATAAAGGCTGGTCCATTATCAGAATTAATTTGCAATGGGCATCCATATCTCAGTATTACCTCGGTAGTTAATATTTTAGCTACCGTCTTAGCATCCTCTTTGTGTTACAAAGGCCTCAGGCCACCGTGAGAACTGGTCTACTATCACCAACAGGTACAATTGCTTTGATCCTGTCTGGGATATGAGTAAAATCAATTTGTAAATGGGTGAATGAAGCTGTGGGTGGAGGCAAATGATCATGTAATGCTTTGTTAGGTACTGTAGAGTTATTCTGTAGACACTGTATATATCTTTGTATGTATGTCTGGCAGTGTGATTTTAAGATTCTGATGCAAAAATGACACTTGCAACTGTTGCTACCCGGTCAGCTAAAGCATTACCTCTAGATATAAAATCATTGCAATTCTTTGTACTTGCTATGTGTTATCAGTTTTACTAGTTTCGTTTTCAGTGTGTACTACTGGATGCAGCAGGGGGGGGTTTGGGTTGCAGCTGCAGCTTCTCTCTGTCCCTGCTCTTGAGCGGGGGAAAGGGGGGGCAGAAAGGAGGGGGGTGCTTTCTGTACAGCCACATCACAAGGAGCCAAAAAGTTTGGAGACACGCCAGCATCCCCTGGACCGGAGTAGATACTACTTTGGAAAATAATGCAACGGGACACATACTACCTCCGTGATCTTGGGCACAGACCGCGGCCATGGTTTTACAGTTGTCCCTTGCATACAAATGAAAACGTTTACAATAATCAGGTAGTCCTAAAATGGGAGCCTGCATAATGCTAACTTTTAAGGTCACAAAAGCTTTAGTCATGTCTGGAGTCCACTGAATATGCTCTGGGCTGTCCCCCTTAGCAGCCGTACGTAAAATGGAGTCATAGTGTGAGCATTCAAGGATCCATTGCCTGCAATAATTAATCATAAACATGTGTTGCCCCCATTTGTATTTTGTTTTTAGTTACCTTGTGACCTTCAGCTGCTAGGTGCTGTAGCAAACTGAGTGAATCCTGTCTTTTTGGCTTCCCCGTTAGGAGTACATACCAAACAGTAGGTCCTTTTGACGTACTGAATGGGGACAGAACCATGACACAGGTCCATGACCGCAAGGTATTGGAGCACCAGTGAGTAAGCAGCTGGTGAATCCACGTAGCCTTAGGGGAAGACGGGTCCATGTTATTTGGCACCCATCAAAAAGTGAAAACCATAAGTAGTTGTGTCTCAAGGTCCAATGGGACCAAAAATAATGCGTTTGATAAATCAATAATAATAAATATAGTGGCGTCATGGGAAATGGCCATAATGAGAGCAGTGATATCAGGGACAATCGGGGCAATTGGGATGACTAAGTAATTAATTGCCCTTAAATCCTGGACAAATCTAAAGTCATTGTCACGTAATGGAAGGGACGTTAGCCCAATTCCATCCTGACTCTGTATCAGAGTCTAAAAGTCTGTATAAGAAGTCTGATGTCATGGTGTCCTTGGCACATTCACTTCAGATACATCATATATGTAGAAGGATTAATTCGGGGGTTAAGGGCTGCCTGTTTTCTCTTTCCGTATTTACTATTTGCAATCTATTCAAAAACAAACTCCATTTTGGATCAAATTCACATACAAAATCTCTCTTCCAAATCACTTACTATAACATTCTAGGAACTATTCGCTTCAGTCCCGTACTTAACTTACAATAATTCCCAACTAACACTCCACTTCTTCCTGAGACATCTCCACAAACATTTAACTACAAATACTGGAATCCACCTTAAAAAGTTCAGCAACAACATTCCATACACATCTTATCCAAACTAAATACGACCTTAAGAATTTTCTGCAAAGAGACAGAAATTCACAGCCTTTTATTTATTTATTTATTTATTTATTTTTTTTTTTCGGGATGCGGAGATAAATGTTAGCAAGCTTTAAAATAGAATAAACACACTGTTTTACACTTACAAACAAGATAGACCATAAATCCTCCACTGTTACATATTTCTGGAAAAAGATTTCCTTTTTTTACATATATGCCGGCTTTAGAAATATATTTCAGTGGTGGACACGATCTCTACAGCCTTTAAAGACACAGACAAAAATTCTCTAACCTGCATTTCTCAATTGTATTGCAAAGAAAAGAAAGTACAGCAAACACAAATTTATTTGCAGCAAAACACAAGACAATCCATCTACTTTATAAACAAAAGCAATCAGAATATTATATAAATGTATGTAAAGAGAAGAAAAAGTTCCTTTATATTTCTGTGTTCTTATCTCATTTGCTCTTTCACGGGACCTGATGTTACGCTGTGTATATAATTACATATGACAGCTTTGGGAGGTTTAGACTGGGAAGTAACCATTTACAACTATCCTTCTAAAAAAAACTTTAGGTGGTTGTCTCAATAGACAACGTAACCTTATTTGCTATCACGTTTTTTTAATCCGAGAACAGGATTTGTCTGTACTGAGCTGAAATAGCTCGGGCAGTACCGAAAGATATTCTCGAGTTAACGGGTTGCCCCTAGACACAGAGACGGTGCGTCTTACAGTGTCCAGAGACCTTACTTACTTCCTGGTTTTTACACAGAATAAAAAAACATTTCTTATCTTAAACAGCATAGCAATACAGCAAAATTAATGAGCAAGCAAAAGCGGATTTTGGGCACTGTAAACCAAGCCGTCAAGTATATATTTATATCAATTTTATCCTTTCTATTCCCACTTTAGGAATAATATATATATATATATATATATATATATATATCCTTGATATATATATGGCCTTCCAGAGGCCTAATTTTACACTCTCTTCCTTAGAGAGTCTCCCTACCTTTTAGGTATTATACCTACAGTCTACCAAAGACTTAATTCTTAATTCTTAATTCTCCCTACCACAGGGAGTGTGTGCCCAACTTATTTACTTGTATACAGTTTACAAAGGACGACGAGAGTGGGAGCAAAGGAAGGTGCAAATAGACACAATTCACTCTACTCACCCACTCCATCGTACTTCGATCTCTGTATCCCACTCTTCTGACACCAGTTTGTTGGGGCTTCCTAATCGGTAGTTGGCAGCTTGGAAACACAGGCCCAACCAGAATTCTGTAGAACTCGTACTGGATGTAACACACACACAATCAGTCTCAGTACTAATTCCGTTTATTGCTACGTCATTGCATAGACTTTATACTTGCAAAAGAAGGCTGATATTAGAGCGATTTTCACAGTTCACGTTAGTCGGTACAAGGACATATAATCAGGTGTTTTCTGTTTCTTAGAACAACTAGAAATGTTTTGTGTTTTAGTAAGGTCGACAAACATCTCAAGGATAGGCACATGATATTATGGTTAGGCTATGTGTCAGCAAAATATGTTAACCCCTTCATTGGCAGAATATGTTAACCCCTTCAATATCTTTATTTACTCACACACACATACACACATATATATATATATATATATATATATAATGTAACTCGACCCTGTATATATGTATATATATATATATATATATATATATATATATATATATATATATATATATATATATATATATATATTGTAACAGAGTCAAGCAAGGAGTGTATATAAGCCTGAGATTGAGCAGAGCTGTATATCCAGTCTGGAATAGCAAGGGTTAATTGGAACTGCAGCCCAATCAAGCCAGTGCACCTGATCTTCATCAGGATGGTTTAAAAGCCCTACAGACAGAACTAAGGGGTGTGGCTTATGGAGTGAGAAAAATATTGTTTATTTGAAAGCTGGTCTTCAATGCAAAGCTGGTCTGCTTAGCAAAGCAAAGTTGGTTTCCAGAACATAGCATACTTGGTTTCCAGGGCAAGGCTGTCAGCAGGAGCAAAGCTGCTTTGCTGAGCAAAGCAACATTGGTTTCCAGAGCAAAGCTGTCAGCAGGAGCAAAGTTGGTGTGCAGAGTAAAGCAAAGTCAGTTTGCTGAGGAACGCAGTTTAAAGATAAAACAGTTTTTTGTCTGGAAGCTGGCCGAGGAGAAAGCTGTTTCCAAGTTTAAAGACTGTGTACATTAACCCTCCTGAACAGTATTTTTCTCCTGAACAGTAAGTGTGTTGTGTACTTGTGCACTGAGTAGCGGGTTGGTGAGTAATAAGAACCTAATAAAAACAGGGGAAGGTACGAACACTTCTAGCATAAGGGCAGTTCAAGTATAAGTTTAGGAGTTTAAATATAAGGAAGGAGTGCAAATGGGGAGAAAATTGTAGTGCTTTTTACATTTTTTTTACCCACTGTAATTATGATTAAGTCCAGTGGCAACCTCACTCAGTGTACATCCTGTCATATGTATGCACTACTGGATCAGATGATCCAGGGTCCATACCTCTGTGACAGGTGTGAGCATTTTGCCTATCTTGAAACTCAGAATGGGGAACTGGAGAGGAGAATTGCAGCACTTAGTGATATTGCTCCACTGGAAAGGGGGTTGGTGCTCACAAATGTGGAAGTAGGGCAACCTTTGGGAAACAGTGATAACAACACAGTCTAATTTGTGATGGAATTAAAAAAAACATTACTGTAAGGGGCTAACGAAAACTCTTAATTTTAAAAGGGCAGATTTTAATGGTCTAAGGGCAGTGATACAACATAAAGACTGGGACAGAGAACTGACAGGTAAAACTACTGAACTTAAATGGACAATGTTCAAATCCTTACTACAGTGGATATACAAAGTCTACACACCCCTGTTAAAATGTCAGGTTTCTGTACTGTAAAAAAATGAGACAAAGATAAATCATTTCAGCTTTTTCCACCTTTAATGTGACCTATAAACTGTACAACTCAATTGAAAAACAAACTAAAATCTTTTAGGTGGAGGGAAGAAAAAAAGAAAGAAGAATATTGTGGTTGCATAAGACTGCACACCCTCTTATAACTGGGGATGTACCTGTGTTCAGAATTAAGCAGAATTAAGTGCTTCTAATTAACCCCAAATAAAGTTCAGCTGCTCTAGTTGGTCTTTCCTAAAAATTTCTTAGTCGCATCCCACAGCAAAACCCATGGTCCACAGAGAGCTTCCAAAGCATCAGAGGGATCTCATTGTTAAAAAGTATCAGTCAGGAGAAGGGTACAAAAGAATTTCCAAGGCATTAGATATACCATGGAACACAGTGAAGACAGTCATCATCAAGTGGAGAAAATGTGGCTCAACAGTGACATTACCAAGAACTGGAGCCCCCTCCAAAATTGATGAAAAGACGAGAAGAAAACTGGTCTGGGAGGCTACCAAGAGGCCTACAGCAACTTTACAGGAGCTGCAGGAATATATGGCAAGTACTGGCTGTGTGGTACATGTGACAACAATCTCCCATATTCTTCATATGTCTGGGCTATGGGGTAGAGTGGCAAGACGAAAGCCTTTTTTACGAAGAAAAACATCCAAGTCAGGCTACATTTTGCAAAAACACATCTGAAGTCTCCCAAAAGCATGTGGGAAAAGGTGTTATGGTCTGATGAAACCAAGGTTGAACTTTTTGACCATAATTCCAAAAGATATGTTTGGCGTAAAAACAACACTACACATCACTAAAAGAACACCATAGCCACAGTGAAGCATGGTGGTGGCAGCATCATGCTTTGGGCTGTTTTTCTTCAGCTGGAACTGGGGCCTTAGTTAAGATAGAGGGAATTATGAACAGTTCCAAATACCAGTCAATCAAAACCTTCAGGCTTCTGCTAGAAAGCTGAGCATGAAGAGGAACTTCATCTTTCAGCATGACAACGACCCAAAGCATACATCCAAATCAACAAAGGAATGGCTTCACCAGAAGAAGAGTACAATTTTGGAATGGCCCAGCCAGAGCCCAGACCTGAATCCGATTGAAAATCTGTGGGGTGTTCTGAAGAGGGCTGTGCACAGGAGATGCCCTCGCAATCTGATAGATTTGGAGTGTTTTTGCAAAGAAGAGTGGGCAAATCTTGCCAAGTCAAAATGTGCCATGCTGATAGACTCATACCCAAAAAGACTGAGTGCTGTAATAAAATCAAAAGGTGCTTCAACAAAGTATTAGTTTAAGGGTGTGCATACTTATGCAACTATATTTTTTTATTTTTATATTTTTTCTTCCCTCTACCTTAAAGTTTTCAGTTTATTTTTCAATTGAGTTGTACAGTTTATAGGTCACATTAAAGGTGGAAAAAGATGTGAAATTATTTATCTTTGTCTCATTTTTTTACAGCACAGAAACCTGACATTTTAACAGGGGTGTGTAGACTTTTTATATCCACTGTAAATAAACATACTTATCACCATATACCATGTGGAAATAAAAGTAGAAGGAGTAAATCACAACCCATGTGGCTTAGCAATGAATTAAAGATGAAGATGAGGAGTAAAAAACAAGCTTTTAAATGATACAAACAAGAGGGGACAGAGACTACTTTACGCAAGTACAAGGAAATCAGCAAGGCTTGCAAAAGGTCTATAAGTCTGGCTAAAATCAAAAACGAAAAGTTAGTTGCAAAGGATACTAAGACTAACCCTAAAATATTTGTTGAATATATTAATGGGAAGAAGGCCAGTAAGGAAGCTATAGATACATTATATGTGACACAGGCCGTCTGACAAATAGTGACCAGGAAAAGGCAGATGGGCTAAATAGGTTGTTTTCTTCGGCATACACAAGGGAGGTACCAGTGGTCTACACTATCTTCACCAAATAACTGGTTATCGCAGGAAGAAATCCAAAAGAGGATAGAAAAAATAAATGTTAATAAAGCCCCAGGTCCTGATGAAATACATCCAAGGGTACTGAGGGAACTGGGTTCCGTAAAAGCCAAACCATTATATCTAATTTTTTAAGGATTCACTCAACACAGGGTCTCTACCGGATGACTGGAGAAAGGCAGAGGTGATACCTATATTTAAGAAGGGAGCAAGAGCAAATCCAGGGGAATTATAGACCAGTGAGTCTTACTTCGGTAGTGGGAAAGCTTTTAGAAGGGTTAATAAGGGATAATATACAGGAATATGTCTATTCAAAATGGATTATAAGTAGGAGCCAACATGGATTTATAAAGGATAGGTCATGTCAAACAAACCTAATCAGTTTCTATGAGGATGTTAGTAGGAACTTGGATCAAGGCAACTCAGTGGATGTAGTCCATTTTGATTTTGCAAAGGCTTTTGATACAGTGCCACATGGGAGACTATTGAGCAAACTAAGGGATACAGGAATTGCCATAAATATTTGCTCATGGATTGAGAGCTGGCTAAAATACAGGAAGCAAAGGGTTGTTGTAAATGGAACATACTCCGATTGGACTAATGTGGTAAGTGGGGTTCCTCAAGGCTCAGTATTAGGTCCCCTTCTTTTTAACATATTTCTTAATGACTTGGAAGTGGGATTGGAGTGTGTGGAGAGTCTCCATGTTTGCTGATGACACAAAGTTGTGCAAGGTAATTAAATCAGAAAATGATGCAATTTCCCTTCAAAGGGATTTGTATAAATTAGAGGAATGGGCATCTAAGTGGCAGATGAGATTTAATATAAATAAATATAAAGTAATGCATCCGGGAAGGAAAAATAGAAATGCAATTTATAATCTTAATGGAGCAAACCTAGGGGTATCAGCTATTGAAAGGGATTTGGGAGCACTTGTGGACAACCGCCTAGGTAACAGTGCTCAATGCCAAGCAGCATCTGCAAAGGCAAGTAAAATATTAGCATGATTTAAGAAGGGTATAGAAGCAAGGGAAGCAAATATAATTCTCCCACTATACAAAGCCCTAGAATACCCTAATTTGGATTATGGAGTACAATTTTGGGCACCACTACATAAAAAGGACATTTTAGAGCTGGAAAAAGTACAGAGAAGGGCAACAAAGCTAATAAAGTGAATGGAGGGGCTAAGTTATGAAGAAAGACTAACAAAGTTAAACGTATTTACTCTAGAAAAAAAGTGTCTAAGAGGGGATATGATTACCTTAAATAAATATATCCAGGGTCAATACAAGGCTTTGTCAGGGAAACTTGTTGTGCCAAGAGGTTTTCAACTGACAAGGGGATATCCTTTGAAATTAGAAGTAAAAAGATTTCACCTTAAAGAAAGAAAAGGGTTCTTCACAGTAAGCATGGTTAATCTGTGGAATTCTCTACCAAAGGAGGTGGTGACAGCGGATTCAATAGATAACTTTAAAAAGGGATTGGATATATTTTTAAATAAAAAGGGCATTAAGGGCTATCCTGGATAAATAGAGAGGGAGCATTGATCTAGGGATTAAATTCGATCGCCAGTATCTGGGGTCAGGAAGGAATTTTATATTTTTTTCCCTGTTGAGACAATTGGCAAAGTTTCTCTGTTTTTTTTTTTTCTGTTTGCCTTCCTCTGGATCAATTAACAATAAATCCGAGTATTGCACATCAGAGGAGATGTAAAAAGGTTGAACTTGATGGACTAAAGTCTTTTTTCAACCTAAATTACTATGTAACCTCAGGGAGAAGGCAGCAGTATAACTGCGAATTAAATGGAGTTTTTCAAAAGATTATTTCAGGGTCCCTGGAGGTTGGAGCATTTCGGACGGGCCGAATGTTCCCCTATTTCTACAGATGAAGAGATTGAAAAGAACTGTGTATGATTTGGTATACCTTTGGCTGACATAAGCTATTGTGTGGTGTAAATATTGGACTTTTAATAAAATAATACCTGATTTCCTCGCTTTTAATCTATAGGGTAACAGCCTAATCTACCACAATAAATATATATATATATATATATATATATATATATATATTTATATATATATATACAGGGTTGAGTCACCTTATTCTGTCCTTTGTGTGTGTGTGTGTGTCTCTCTCTCTCTTGTCTCTTTCTCTCTATCTCCTCTATCTCTGTCCTCTCTCTCCTGTCTCTCTCTCTCCCTCTCTCTTTTCTGTCTGTATTCTGTCTCTCTCCTGTCAATCCTCTATCTCTTTTTCCTGTCTCTCTCTCTCTCTCTCCCCCCTTCTCTCCATGTCCTCTGTCTGTCTCTCTCTCTCCTATCTCTCTCTCTGTCCTGTCTCTCTTTCTCCTGTTTCTCTCTCTCTTTCTCCCTTTCTTCCTGGCCAGCAATGCTCATGCTCGCAGCCCGGCATTCGCTTCATTTGCACATGTGCTCCTCCTGGCCGCCGAGCAGCAGAGCGTGTATGCATGCATCACTATGTTCAACATCAATGTCTGATGCCTGTACAGTAAGCACTGCACAGACGTTACAGGCTTTTTGTTAAATAGTGTAGTGGCTCCATCTGTCTTGTTCAGTTTCTCAGTGATAGTGTATGCAATGCTGCACAACAGAGAGAGAGAGAGAGAGAGAGAGAGAGACAGAAAAACAATGGCACTGAGTCATGCTTTACGTTTCTTTCAACACACAATCAAAACAATAAATATGTCCCTGATATTATTGTTAAACTAATAGAATATATCCTTACCCACAACTATTTTACTTTTAACAAAGATACCTACCTACAGATGATGGGGACTGCCATGGGTACCAAAATGGCTCCACAATAAGCAAATCTATTCATGGCCAATCTAGAAGAAACATTCTTATCTGCATCCATTTACAAACCTTACAGATACTACCGTTACATAGATGATCTGTTCATCATATGGACAGAAGGGAAAGCAAACTCAGAGAACACCTTTTAAGGAAAGCAAACTCAGAGAACACCTTTTAAAGTACAAAAAAAAAGAAACAACTTCACATATTCCTCTAGTGACCACATACCATCCAATTTTAGAAAAAATACGGAAAATAATCATAGATTTAAAACCATTACTAACAGAAGATACTGAATTAAAGCATATATTCCCACAACCTCCCATCCTTGCGTTTAAACAACCACCAAACCTGAAACAAAAACTTGTCAGCAGAAAATTGGCCAATGAACAACTGAATACAAAAAATGGAACTAACCTTGTAACAAAGTGCCTGTAAATTATGTCAACACATTTGTAATGATGACACAGCCACACATAACAACAAGACCTATAACATCAAAGGATCATATACATGCACAACGTCTAATGTGGTTTATATAATATAATGTACTTTAAGTGACACAGGCTGTTACATTGGAGAAAAAAAAATGCATTTAAGGATGAATTTACATAGACATTCCATAAGAAAGTGTAATGAAGACAGTTATTGTACCCCAGTGAGCCACCATTTTAGCCAGAATGGTCATTTCATCCAAAACTTAAAAGTCAAAATACTCAGAGGAAAATGTAAAAACATCCAAGAGAGAAAAGCATTTGAAATCAAGATGATCACATTCTTCAACACTAAAAATACAGGACTCAACATGTACTTGGGTTTTCTAACACATTATCACAATTTCATGATTTTTTTTCTTATTATTATACCATAACAGGCTGGCACTCTTAGTGAGGTGTTTGTTCAAAAGGAAAGATATCCCTATGGACTACAGTGCTCTGTTTTTTCATGTATATATTGTTTTATATGTGTATATAGTATGTGTATACATGTTTCCTTTGCTATGTTGTGTTTATTCCACCATATGTGTTTACTTGATGTCAGATACTGTTTCCATCTGCTGTTTTTATTCAAACTGAGGGTTCCATCTCATGTTAGTATTGCTTCAGACTAAAGAGCAGTTGAACCTCTCGAAAGCTCCTCAATATAAATAACACGTTTGTCCTATACAAAAGGTATCAAATTATACTGCAATACTCATTATTAATATATATGTATATATAGAGATTAATAATTACTAAATTACTAGATTACTGGGCATTCACGGCTGTTAATGACTTGCCCGTCAAAAAATTATGGCATGATGTTTTTTTTTTCAAAAACATTTCTCCCCTCTCTCCCTCCCCTGTGTCTCTTTCCCACCCTTCTCTCTCCCCTGTCTCTCTTTACCCCCTCTCTCCCTCTCCTGTCTCTCTTTGCCCCTATGCTCCCTCCCCTATCTCTCCTTTCCCACCCTCTCCCTCCCCTGTCTCTCCTCCCTCTCCCTCCCCTGTGTCTCTTCCCCCTCTACCTCCCCTGTGTCTCTTCATCACTCTCTCACCTGTATCTTCTCCCCTCTCACTACTTATTGTCTAGTACCCCTCCTCTCACCCCTGTGTCTCTTCCCCTTCCTCTTCTGTCTTCCCCTTCCCTCTCATGTGTCTTCCACCCCTCTCCCTCCCCTCTCTTCCCCCTCTCTCTTTCCCCTCTCTCCCCCCTCTTTCCCTCCCCTGTGTCTCCCCCCTCTCCTGTGGCTCTCCCCTCTCCCTCCCCTGTAATTCTTCCCCCTCCCCTGTGTCTCCTTCCTTCCCTCTCCTTCCCTTGTATCTCCGGTCCTACTCCTCTCCCCCCCTTGTCTCTTTTACCCCCTGCCACCCTGCCAGCACCGCCAAACTCACCTCCTCTGTGGCTCCCGTCCTCCGACCGGAACTACTTTCTGGATCAAGCTGCGCATTGTGCATGCACATCCTGTCTGCGCGATGCGCTGCTTGATTCAGAAAGTAATTCTGGTCTGAGGACAGGAGCCGCAGAGGAGAAGACGGTGAGTGTGGCACTGCTGGCAGGGTCGGAACCAGGCACGGGCCACAAGCTACAGGTACTTGCCTGTACTGCGGGCCTCGCGATGATCATCAGTGGGGCAGGGGGAGCAATAGTGGGTCAGGGGGAGCCGTGCAGGCATCTGAATGGAGGAGGAAGGGGAGAGACATGAGAGAGGTGTTCATCGCGAGGGGCTTCGCCGCTCATTGCAGTGGCGAGGAGAGAGTGCTGCATTCTAGGGGCCTCCCGATATACATAGGAGAGTGATATACGTAGGAGAGTAGGAGAGGTGTTCTTTGAAGATATAAATGTATCAATGTGTTTGTTTTATTAGTTATACACTTAATTTACTGTTACTGTTACACTTAGATTACATATTTTCACATAATTTATCAAAACATATGTTAACACACTCACACAGTTACATTTCACACACATAGGCCTCAAGCACGTTAACCCCACATTAACCCCATATCCTCTACCCTATACCTTCACCCTTACACAATACATGTACACATAGAAAATACATCACACAATAGATTCAGTTTGCGTCTTTTTCTGTTCTCAACAGGTCTCACAGGAAAATATTGCTTGGAACTCGACGCTTGCTCAGAAATCGAAAAACTTGTTGGACCGATCAAGCTGCTTGGAAGTCAACTCGCTCGCAACACATCTTGTCTTTGGTTGTAAGAGTCCAAGTGCAGCCTGTGCCTGTGAGTTTCAAATGTGCAGCCTGTGCCTGTAAAAGCCAATGTGCAGCCTGTGCTTGTAAGTGCCCAAGTTCAGTCTGTGTCTGTAAGTGCCAATGTACAGCTTGTGCCCTCAAGAACCAAAGTGTAGCCTATGCCTATAAGAACCAAAGTTTCAAGCACTACACTCTCTACTCCTTCTCCTCCTCTACATCGCCACCATCCAATTGGGCCCTGAAGTCCTCTCAGCACAGTTAAAGTGAAGTAAAATTCTATCTTTTCTGATATAATAACCCTCCACTTATCTACCCAACCCCACTTCGCTTTCCCCCTTGTCTCTCTCCCCCCTCCCCTTGTCTCCTCACCCCCACTTCTGTGGGGACAGAAAGGGAAAGGCCTGAACTTAGTGATGGGGTGAGGGCTGGGGAGGTGCAGGCAGAGCATGGAGGTGAACCACCGCAGGCACAGTCAGGTGGACAGGAGGCTGTTCCGAAACATAGGGCCCCTAATCATACTCATGAGGAGTTTATGGTGCTCTTCCATCACATCCAGAGGGCCAGGATGTGATAGGGGGTAGCCAGGGAGGTCAGTACCCTTGTGGTGTAAGTGAGGAATGACTGCTCTGGGAGGCACCTCTATGATGACTACCAGTGCCAGATGAGGGGGAAAATGTCAGAAGAGGCTGCAAGTGCCAGAGCAACTGGTGGTTGCCCTCAGGCTACAATCCACTTCATTGAGTGGGAAAGGATGCTGAGGGACTGGATAGTCCCCGGCAACAGTGGTCGGACTCCTCTGTCTTGTGAACACTCAGTAGCCAGGTGAATATCATAAACACTATTATTCCATCACATACTCAAACATGTAGACCACACATATAGTTAATACACATCTTATGTAAATGCTGGCGATCACTTAAATGGATATGTAAGTTTACTGGATTTGAATAGGTATATAAAATACCTGTGTGTCTTCTTATTACTTTCTTTTATTTGCAACTCGCCAATACAGAGCCCTTTGTAAATTAGGTGCTCTAAGTTATGGCACTGCTCTAATTTGGCTATAGGAGTTATTTTTCCCCCTAATTTCTACACTAATGTAAATCTTTCACTCTCCCAGATTAGAGCACTCAGTGCACAGCCATGAATGCTGCTTTAGACGCAACAGATTTCTGTGCAGGGAGCAACCAAAACAAACTTTATGGATGATACAGGGCCCTAGGAGTCAATAGGAAATGTGCACGTCATAAATCTTATAATAAGTGGGAAGTGCAGGAAGAACTGCCATAACTAGCTGCTGCAACAAAACACAAAAATAGATTTTGGTACTAAAAAAGATGTGCCAGTTGTCCAGTTGAGCATTTGTTCTTAGGCAACGTGGTTTTGTGATGTGTATCAACCCTTTGAGTACTGGTTTGGGTGTTACCCTAGATTTTATATCATAAAACTAGCTTAATACTGACTTATATTTTTTAATTACACATATGTTGATATCGAACTGTTTATTGTCAAATAATGTTGAAATGTCATAATTTTGTAGTGCTTTTTGTGCTATGGTGCTTTAAATGCTTCTGGGGGACTTAGCAAGGGTCTTAAAATAATTTCCAAGTGGTCTTTGATACTCTAAACCTTTCTTCTGCTTTTTGCAATAACGGCAGTGCATGTATTTTCGAGTGATCCGTAAAATGTTATTAGCATAGGGTTTGGGTGTCAATGGAGATTTATGCCTTGGTTTTCGGCTTTGTCGTGAAGTTCACTGGTAGCAGTGACCCATAGCAGGTTGCTCACAATGTTTTAGGGATGGGGAATTAAAAATAGCTGGGTCATTTTTAATGTGCTAATTCGGCACTCGTAATTGATTTGTTAGGGATTAGCATAGGGGCCATATTCCATAGCGCTATACAAGGGCGCTGTCTTCCATACAAAGTATTTTTTCCAAAGCACCTTACAAGACTAAAAACTCACAGACTTATTACTGTGGTATACCAGGTTTCAGTGAGAATCAAATAAAACATCTATTTTAACTGAATAATCATGAAATAAATAGACCCTGTATGGGTAATCCAACTGCAGAGTATGCAGAGACAGACTCTCTATGGCTTAATGTTCAGTATAGTGTCCTAAACTATCAGGGACCATGCTTCAGCAGCATGTTACCACTTACGAGCAGGGGATATTGGTTTGATATGATGCTGAACAAACAGCACTCATAAACATTAATTAAAACAAACTACATTAAGGTAAATAGATAAGGTAAATAGATTGCTGCTTCAGATTCATAAACAACAGTAAAGCTAACAATGTGCTAAACATTGTTGTGATGATATCATCTACCTACAGGTATATTGAAATCACCCAAAATCAAACAATCTATAACATCACAGTAAAGATTCTAAAATGTAATGTTACAAATCTATGCATTGGGCATTTTTCATATTTTTCAAACTCTCACAATGGCAATTAATTTAACTATCCAAGATCAGCAAATCAAAAAGTCAGGTATACAGTAAAACGCAGAGAACATATGATCATCCAGTGTTGTTATATGATATATCATTTATATATCACTTCAGTTCCAAGGATATCTGATTTCTCCATGGAGGAGACAGAGGCAGATACAGAGGCCAAGTGCAAGGCCGAGTCTGAGGAGACTGACTGTGAGACCATCCAGAATCTCTGGTATGAGGAGAGGAAGCAGCAGCAGGAGGAGGAACATTGGCCTGATCATGAGATCAGTTCATGTGGTCAATGGGGCAACCTGCAGGGCCATCAGCGACCAGGGTGGACTTTGACCCCACTGATCCCCTCCTTCCACAGATTGTTCCATTACCTGGGGTCTCCAACTGGCTTGATCCAGTATCATGGCCACTGTCTCCTGCATCAACACCACACCTCCAAACGGCTCTTCCCCCTCTCCTCCTACAGCACTGTGGATACCGGGTCCATCATTCAGACCGCCACCGCCGCCACCACCTCAGTACCTCACTGCCATGCCACTACCACCCCCCCAGCACCTTCACTCCATGCCGCCACCACCACCAACATAGCGGCAGCCACCTCTGGCATTCACCATTCCTCACCTCCAGGCCATCATTGGAGGCCAACATTAAAGAACTTAAAGCAGGAGAGCATGATTTGTGGCTTCCTTACCAGCGTGTAGGTAAGTCAGACCAAAGTGGCACACACAGAAAGAAAGATGTATCGGGAGATGAGGAGGCATCATATCCAAGCAAAACTGTGTCTGTCCACATTGGTGCAAATCCAAAACAACCAGAGTTTTCCACTCCAACTGAATCTGGATCTTCAACAAAAGGCGAGTACAGCATCTTCCACTCTGGAGCAGCCCCCAAGCCACCATCAGCTTTGCCAACTCCACTCTGTCTCAATGCATCCACCTCCATCATCTGTGCCTCCACCTGCATCTCCTAGGAGACCCCCGTGTAGGAGAGGGAGTGTTGGCACAGGAGCCAGGCTGTGACTAGGCAGAGGAGGAGATAGAAGCTGCATTTCATTTAATCCTTCTCAAATATAGTGGTTACTGAAAATCGATGTGTCGAAATGTCTATATGATGGTGATATAGTAACTACAGTATATGGATAGCCACCATCACATAGTCCCTGATAATCTTATCTGTTGACATGTATGGTTAGGTTAACATTTCACCAATTGATGGTCACTGAGAAATGTATTTGAGAAGGGATGATGGAGTCCTTATATAATATTTCATTTTATTTACTGATAAACCTATTTTTATTGTTATTTTATTTTAGGCAAATTTCACACTTGTTAAGGCAGTTTGTTAATCTGCCCTGACGTACGTTTCACTGCTTGGCGCAGCTTTGTCAAAGGAAAGATGATTTGATGAAGCTCAAAGTGGTAGATTACATAACAGCATAATTGGATATAAAATAATAAATTGAAAGCTGTAATATGTTTTGTTTACATTCTAACACATTTTGTATATTTTTAAGTATTATTCTTGAAAATAGTAAGTTCTGTTTTGTGGTTGTATGGGACATGCCAGAGAATTAAACATTTTTACACAAGTATTTGTTCTAAAGTAAACTGCTGGGTGAAACTTGTTTATTTACGTGGCTGGTTTCTTCATAATGTTCATTTATGAATGTGTATTTTTCACTTTATGTTTAATAAAAATGTTGATTGTTTGCTTGGCTAAGCATCATAAAGGTTGGCAAATGCATACAAAAACATTGACTATTAACATCTAATAACATTTAGAAGTTTTTTCCTGACTCAAACAACATGATTTTTGTTTGTTCTGAAATCTGTGAAATAGTTCAAATTGAGATAAGTGGGTCATACAAGACACCCCATACATCTAATGTCTCTCTCTACTGGAATGGCAACAAAGTAGAGTGAATATATGCTGTTAAAGCAAAATGATGCACTGAACAAGCCATAAAAAAGAATGCATTGCAATCATTTAAAAGATGACTTTAATTAAAGTCCTGGCAAGAAACAATGGAGCAGACGTATAACTATCAAACCCATAGCAAAACATACTAAGTTCAAATCAAAGGTTTACAAGGGAAAATAAAAACATATAATGAGATCTCACAAGAGAACTGACTTTACTGTTAAGTAATCTATAGTTTATGCATAGGCTTTGTACATACATCCCTTGCTAATTTAGCGGGTGTAGGAGGCTTTGAAACACTAAAGGTAGATGGGGCTCTAATATTTTTTAGCATACATTTTAAGCATTGACAAAAAATAAGACAAAAAAAAAAGAAGAAACCCCATCTTTGGGAAAAGTAATAGATGTGTGAAGGTAGATGAATAATGGAAAACAGACTGGTCACCATGTCAGATACACTACAGAAACTGGTTATTTATCATGGAATATTAGTTAACTGGAAAGTTTGTAGGACAAGGCATCTTTCTTGCTGCCGGAAACAACAGATCAGCTCCCATCATGTCGACATTTGAAGGACCACCAAATTGTCATCTTTACGTTATGCTGTTTTGAACAACTTGACTAGATTATATGGAATTTTTTTCACACAGTTTAAAATAAATAGATAAAGGCTTAATTTTTTCTGGTTCATAAAAGCATTATAAACATTGGGTGTAGGAGCCAAAGAAAATCTGGCGGGGGGGGGGGGGGGGGAGGGGGTACCCCATATAGTATAAAAATCCACACAATTGCTTCTCTATACATAAACACACACATTAGACAATCGGGGAGGGATTTGCTCCCCCCCCCCGACAGTTCCTACACCCATGTTCAACAGCATGTGAACAAACTGAAGCTAAGTAAAAAAATAGATATTAACTTTCCTTTGTGTTTTTTCACAATATTAAAATTATTAATTTATTAATGTAAATAGTATTCACTAAAAAGCAGTACATATTGTTGTTTTGAATTTATATGTGACCTAGTGTCTTCATTTGACATTTTGGAAAAAGGAATCATTGTAATTTAATTTAATGTCAACACTGTTTACCTTTTAATATGTTTAATAAAGCTTCAAGTATTCCTAGCTGTATACATATCCAACTTATTTCTGCTTTATACAGACAGGTTGTACAGTAAATGCTATTTCTTTATTTGTAGTTGCTAATTATTCTAATAATTAAAAAATCTTCTCTTAGTAATGTTGTTCTACTTACACAGAGTTTGTTTGAGGGTTGCCTAATTAATTTGGACATTTGTAAGAAAAATGTAAACACTCTTTGACACATAAGAGACTGTTGAGTGTCATTGAATCTGCAGTGTTTATTACACTAATTTGTGATAGATTAAGGGAGAGCTCTTCTTAGATTGCTTATTTTACTGGCTATATTGAAGATTAGGGCTCTTCATATTTGATCAGGGTTTAGTGTGCTTGAATTCATGGACCCAATAAAATGTGCAACTTTTTGCTGAACGTTATAATGGAAAACTTTGTATTAGATGTAGTCATGGATATTCCTTATGTGTGGTATTACTATATTATTATTTTGGTATAAATAGGCTTTGTAGACCCATAATGTAAATTTAGCCCATGTACCGTATACTGCTAACCAAATACACACTATCACACTGTGAAGAAATAACAAAAAATAGTAGAGCAACCTGGAATACATTCATTTTAGACCCTTCAAAGGATGTTCCAAATTACAATTTAATATAAAACAGAGTGAACATTATATATATTGTTAAAGTTAAAGCACATACATTTAATCTTTATATACAGTATCAATGCACTTTGCTTGGCTGGAACATGTGCACTTTATCTTGGCATTTATGTTTTGTATCTTGAAAGCCTGCTTCTGTAATACTAATAGTGATTTTGGTACTAAACTGCATTTTTACAGCCCTATTAAATTCAAATCCATTAAATCCTACGTGACACTCTCGACGGCTGCAGGCTTGTAATTTGGCTATTAAATTATAATGGCTAGGAGCTACGAGCTGAAGACGCAAACCCGTAAACCATTTGTCGGCCATCGGATTTGCAGGTTTGAACGTAATCAATTAAGCAAACCTGTAGTTACGGGTTTAGTTGGAACCAATGGAAACAAAGATGGTCAGCATTGAGTCACAGGAAAATGGAAGATGGATTTCAAAGTCTTACGGGGTTCAATTATTAGTTACGATCGAACCCACATTCCAGTTATGATGCAATATTAATAAAGCCGCAAATACGATATTCTATCACATGCGAGTTACAGTATATATATTAACACATCGATTGCTGGGATCAATATAACACTAGAAATATACATGAAATAAAGTATTTTATTGGGCCGATTTGCGGGCTTGAGAATGTTGTGCTATTAATTCTAAGACCTAACATAACTCTTGCTTTTAATATAAGCACAGAAGACTTTACCCCCTAGCAAGTCCTCTCCAGCACTCGTTGGGCTTTGGGCTACATTTGCATGTTTCGGGCTTGCTCGCGAGTGACTGATGCAATTTAATAGCTAAATTGCAAACGTATCGGTTACGGGCTTGTCGGATCAAAGGGTGCAAAGTTGAACGTTGCTCAACCCATAGGCTTTTTTCGCAGCAAGCCCACAGATTGGCAGCTGCCTTGTTTACAGGGCTAATTTAATAGCCGTAGGTCCTACTTTCAACTTTACAAGCTACGTTTTAACACGTAGCCCAAATTTAATTGGGCTCTTAATCTTTTCTGATATTTATTTTGATTCTGACTACTCCTTTTGAATTTCTGCCCCTGTCTATGGACCATTTTGAATTTCTGCCCCTTCGAGCCTCTGAGGTTTGTTGTATTTTAGCATTCCTGAAGCAGTAAACAATTTATAGAAGCCTGGTGATGTTACACAGTAGTGAATGATTCTTCTTCAGCAGTACATTTAAGTGCTTTTATTCACCCTTCCTTTTTTAAGCTTTTACTTAAAGGTCAACTGATGTGTCATATGTATAGCATTCTCCTGTGAAGAACATGGCTTGATAATGTGCAGACTGTTTTTACAATTTTTAAGTTAAAAAGACTTGCGGCTATTAAATTGACCCCGTAAAGCAACCCGCCAACGACTTGCGGGGTAAGGGCAAAAAAAACCTACGCGATGTGGAAAATTGAATCCTGCGGCCGCAAAATCTTTGTTCTGGCAAGCCCATAACTGTTACATTCGAAAATCGCTATTAAATTGCTATGAATCCACTAGCGTTCAACTCTGTAACCCACAAATGCAGCCAAAAAGCCAATGGGTACTAGAGAGGACCCGCAATGGGGTTAAAGTTCTATCCGTAGCACTGTAAATGCAAATACACACACACTACTGTACTCATAATTAAAGTGAAAGTGATTTTATGTATTAAAATTGATAGCACAACATTCTCAAGCTTGAAAATCTGCAAATTCTATTTCATTCCCATGTTATATCGATCCCGGCAATCAATGTGTTAATACATTTAATGGAACTCGCATGGACTTATAATATCATATTTACTGATTTATTAATATTGCTTTACTTCTGGAATGTGGGTCCAATCGAAAATCGGAATTGAAACCCATAAGGGTTTGAAATCTAACCTCCATTTTTCATTGACGTAATGATGATTATCTCATTTGCCATTGACGCCATCTAAACCCGTAACTACGATTTGACTAATTGATTGTGTTCACGGCCGCACATCCAACGTGCTCAAGAATGGTTTATGGGTTTGCATCTCAAGCCCGTAACTCGTGGCATGGTCTAATTTAATAGCTTTGTAATGCATCCAAATTTCAAGCCCACAGCCTTTGCGGACTTGCAGATGCTGCTACGGGCTTCGAATTTAATGGGTCTGAAAGTGTGTAGGCAGACATTGATTAGAGAATAACCATAAATGGCTCAGAAGCCAGAAGTCCAGAAGATAGAGTAAACATATAAACAGTCCAGTATGTAAACCACAGCAGCAGGTAAACCTAGCTTTAGCCCTGGGGGAAGATAAACTGAGCAGTCTATAGGCTCTTACTGTAAATGCATTAGAAATACTTAGTTACTGACTTACTAGAATCAGCTTTATGATTTGAGGCATTGGGGTAGTGATGTGAGATATCCAATGCTGGGGGACCAGAAATTGGCCGGTATTATTCCTCAAAAGCAACCGCTGTTTTAATTATTTCAAGTGGGCTTTCATATCTAGTACCTAAATTAAATGATATGAGTGCTGTAAAATTTTGATGTGTGTGTGATCATAGGGAATATGTTATGAAAATTAACTTATTTTAGGCATATCCCAGTATATTATTCTATTCACATAGGATACTATATAAGGTAATCATATTTTATTGGGATCTTAGTATACAATATTAGACCCCTTTAAGTATTTGTTTTTTAATTGTTTAAATTGTATTCATTAAAAGTTAAGTTTTATCAATGTCAATCACTTTCCCCCCTCTTCCGCTCAAAAAAAGAAGGCAATTTGAACATGGAAATGTTCATGGAAAGTTTACCGAAGTCCATGGATGCATCCAGGGACCAGCAGTCACATCAACATGTAAATATTTATTTCTACAATACAGTGGCACTATAAGCAAGGGTGATAAAGGTTGTTTTTGTTTAGTCGTTTCAGTTGGACCCTATGGACCACAGCACACCAGGCACATCTATCAGCAACTGCCCCTCTGAGCTCCATCAAGTTTATGTTCATTGCTTCATCCACCTCATCTATCCATCTCCACCTCTGCCATTACCTTATTTGCGTGCCTTTAATCTTTTCCAGCATTTGAATGTTCTCTAGGCACAGGGGGACGGGAAAATAGGGCCAAATGCTGACAAGGAGGGTTACATTGATGTGAATGTAGCTGGTAAGAAGATGCCAGCAAGAGTCCAAGGAGGCTGTGGACAATCAGTATGAGCGACAGGAAACGTACTTCTATCAGCAATTGTTGGTATATAATGGGTTAAGTTGTATGAATGCTAAAGTGCCTTGCACACATAAATATTATGTTAACTGAAGCTCTAGTTTTATAACCAAATGATTGTTTCACTATCTCTAATCTGATTCTTTTTCTCCCTATGTAAGGATCATGAGTTATAATGGAATGTGCTTATTGCTAAAAATGCTTATATCAAATGGTCTATAATTACATGTGACCTTCACTTGTTTCTGCACATACCCCAAATGATGCAATGAGTAGGTGTGGTTATGATCTATATAATGCTAAGCTTTGCATACAATAAACAAGACATTTTGATTCTACCCCTTTTTCTGTAATCACTAGTCTTCTGAGTACTTGTATCAAGATGAGAGTAATGTTCCAATAGTCTATGAAGCAGAAGTATATATATATATTTTGATCTCTCTTACTTTCTCTTCAATATTTAGTTTTTGAAGCTACATTTTGAGCTAAAAAATTCACAGGCACAGCACGAAAAATCTTTCTTATCATCATGAGGCACTATGCTTGTATATCCACACTAGTTGACAAGCTCCAGTAGGACGATTAAGATATTAACTTTTGTGCAGTTGGATATTTGCACCTATGGTTTTCTCCATAATTCAATTTAAAGCTAGTACTTTAAACTGTGTGTTTGAATTGTTACAAATGAGTGACACACATAACCAGTCACAAACAAATATTATGCATTCATCCAATGTGACAATAAGAAAGTAAATGCTCTTCACCTGACCTTTATATGGTCTCTTTTACTTGTGCTGCTTCATGGGCTGCTCATTGATAGGATCCAGTGTGTATGGAGTAGTCAGGGAGTGAAAAATGTGATCGTATATTCCAATACACCCAATAAATGGTTCTGCGGTAAAGCAATTTCTTGCTCCAAATCCTATGTAATTTATCTACTGTATGCATTTTCAACCAAGCATTTCAATGTAACCTTTAGTTTTAAAATACAGTGTAATAGGGGTTTAACTCCATCAGTGAAACAATAACCTGTTAAACAGTTGCAAAAACAAACTTCAAATCTGAAATTGCAGTAGTAGGGGATTGTTGTTTTAATTATGGATTACTCATTAAAAAAAAATCCTATTTAATAGTAATATTGATTATTGAATTTACTTTCAAAGGTTAGAGGTTTAGTCTACAGTTCAGCTGATTGCCTCCATCCTGTGAAGGTCATCAAGGGGTAAGGGGAGTTAAGCTGAAATACAGGTCTAAAGGGCTTTAAGAACAATGGCATTAATTAAAAGGGCAAACAAACTTGCATAAGGTGCACTCGAAGGTAAACACCCCACTGACCCTTCAGCAGCAGCCAAGTCTGCTCTTTGAAAATATGTTTTTTTATTGAAAATAGTTTTTTGAAATTATTGAAAATGAATTTTATAAATGATCAATGCCTAGTTGAAACAACCAGCTAACATTGTTGGGATCCTTTAAAAAGTAAGAAGCCTTAAAAATTAGTTTTGCTATAATAATCAAAATTAGTCAAATGCTACATTCTAAGATGAATTTCTCAATATCCACATAGTATGAGTCTGCACAGACGGGCTCATGCACAGCTGTTTTAGTTAAATTGTACCTTACTTGATAGCTAATATTACAAGACAAAATTAAAGTGTATTTGTTTTTTCGCAGTTCAACTATTCAACAGAGAGAAAAAAGTGACAGAGCATAGTTTGCTTGTAGTTTATGTTTGAGAGTTTATGGGGAGCCAGAAACACTATAAACTAATTAGACATGTTAAATAGGAATTATGTATTTTAAGTAATATATAAATAAAAGTAAGTAATTAAATGAATTATCAATAAATAATATAGATATTAATGATTATATGTGTAATATTTATGAAAAGTATAAATATATTGTTTTAAAAATTAACATGTTAGCTTTTACCATATGCAATATACAATATGCAATTGTCATACCTACAATGTAATTGGTGAGCTGAAAATGTAGAGAGCATGTGGTATAGAAAATATGTATGAAAAATTGCATATTAACAGTAGAAAATTCTCTTATTTAAAATATAGATATTAAAATTTTAATCATAATTTGTATGCTTATATTTTAAACTACATTTAAGATTCATTCACATTTGTCTTTGTTTAAAAGAATATCATTTTAACAATAAAACAATAAAATTATATATTTTTAATGTTACTATAAAACTATAAATTATCTTATTTTTAAGCATTTTCTGTTAAACATTTTTTATAATATAAACATCAGATTTTTAGTTTTTTTATCAATATAATTTATATGTAATTGTTAACTTAAAATGTATTTATCATTTTTAAATGAACTTCACAAAAATTCATAATCACATAGGGCCATATTCAATTGAGGTTTCGGGCGATCCGGTAGCCTGTAAGTGAGGTCGCAAATTGCCAATAGCAAGAATACATCTCATATTGCTATGAGTCTGCAGTTTTGAAGTGCTTGCCACTGTATTTGAGTTACTTAGGAATCCTTCCCCTTCTCCTCCTCCATGAGTTCTTAACTATGAGCCACAGTCAATTCCAAGCCCCCAACACGATCGATGTAGGCCCTATGTCTGCGGGTGTGTTGCGGGCTCCCGTTCGTTTCCATGTGCGATGCTATTCGATTGAGCAAGGGCGCGAGTTACGGGCCAATGCCTCAAGCCTGTAAATCCCTCCCGTGGCCACAAAGTGTTAAGGGGCTGGCCGAGATGCGATCGTCCGTTACGATCCAATCGCGGTTTAACGTAATGCAATACAGGCCTCTCAGCCAATAGAAAGCGGTTTAGCTGCAGATGATTGACAGAGGGAGATTATACATTTGTTTCCCACCCACCCATGCGTTGACTGTGTTGTATTTTCTGTCAAAGTGCGGTTTTGTTCATTTATATTCTATCACATACAATTTTACACTTAATCCTTGATTACACATATTTACAGATTACACATATTTGCAAAACACATAATTTAAAGCACACACATAGAGACATATAGAGTTAGGTCACTCCAGGCACACACACCCCATACCCCCCTGAAACCCCATCCCCCAGCAGTTACTAAATACACATAATACACACATTTATTTTTACATCCTAAATATACAACAACACTTATTTTTATATATCTTTATTTTCTATTTGGGATTATTATGAAGGGAGGCGAGAGGAGGGGGAGGACTAGAAAGGTGGGGATGAAGAGAAGAGGAGAGGTGAGGAGGGGAGAGAGGAAAGAGGGGTGGCCCTGGGGAGTAGTGGTGGAGAGGAGGAGGAGGTGAGGAGGGGTGGAGGAGAGGAGGTGGAGGATGGAAAATACCCATTATTACGGAGAGGACACAAAGGTCAGCAGCCAGATTAACTGTTACTTACATCAGACCCCAGGACTACTATTGAGGTCAAGATCACAAGCTGCACTAGTGCATATATTAATGCTGGCTGTCATTAACATGCCATTGTAAGACTTTGCAAGTCCACCGCCATAGCGGTGTTAGTCTACATTTAAGCTAACAACAATCTTGTCTTACATATCTGGATATATGATAGCTTTAATATCTGGCTAACATTTTCTCCTCCGCAATGACAGGGCAATAAAAAAAAAGTGTTGAAATGGTGTTTGTCACACGGTGTGAGTGTACTGTCTGCCTCAACTATATAGACCCCTATAACACACTAATGAACGCATGTAATAACACTATAAGTGCCAATCAGAGGGGGATTTTGGGGTGTATCCCTTTCTGATTGGCTCACACATTGGCACCTTCTGATTGGCTGAATTCGATAGACAGCGTTTTCAGCCAATCAGAAGGCGCCATTATTATCTTCCGGAAAAGGCTCTAGGAGGCTCATTAGCGTCGAGGAGGTCTGCGAGTGCGGATCTCTATTAGTTTTTTTTTGTTTTTTTTAGAGCACGGTTCCAGGGAGGAAGAGGAGGAGGCCGGGGACATCGCAGGGAGGTAAGTACAATTTATATTATGTTTATTTTTATTTTTTTATGTTTATGTATGTTGTACTAATGTAATGTTTTTTTTTAACAGGGGCTGTGCCGGAGAAGAAGAAAAGAAGAAGGACGGGGACATGCTGGAAAAGTGAGCAGAACATTTAGAATATTTATAATGTTTATTTATTTTCTGTAAATGTGGTGTACTCATTTTTGCCCCCCCCCCCCTAGGTTGCTGATCTGAAGGGACATCTGCAAAGGTAAGTGGTCTTAATTATTTTATTTTAGCTTAGAATTAGGGTTTGTATATAGAGATATCATTTATTGTATGTTAGATAGGGGTATGTATTTTAGATAGTTAGGATTTATTGTATATTAGATTGGGGGATGTATTTTAGATAGATAGGATTTATTGTATATTAGATAGATTGGGTGATGTATTTTAGATAGATAGTATTGATTGTATGTTTGATAGGGGGTATTGTATATTTTTATATTTTGTTTTTATTGTATTGTGTATGTATTCTATGTATTTACTTTTCAGGTGTGTACATTTTTTTTTCTGTAGTTGGGGGGGGGGGGGGGTGTTGTAATGTATTTTGTGATTTAGTTTTTTTTATTTCATGTAATGTAGATTTTTTTTTTTGTGACTTTATTTTTTTTAATTTTCTGTAATTAGAGTGATGGGGGGGTTATTAGGGGGTAGGTAGGTAGTGTAGGTAGGTAGTGTAGGTATTAATGGGTTAGTGTAGAGGGGGGTTAGTTTAGATTTAATGGTTTATTGGGGGGTATAGTGCAGTGTAGTGTTTATACTTAGTGTCATAATGGTCCTTGAGGTTACTTATGTGGTTAATGTTAGGGTTGTAACAGCCCCATAAGTGTCATAATATAACCTTATGGGACTGATGAGGTTAAATAGAGGCTTATGAGGGTCTGTATTGACCCCATGAGTGACAGGGTTAATTAAGGGTTTATGGGGGTCTGTATTGACCCCCATGAGTGTCAGGGTTATTTATTGGCTTATGGGGGTCTGTATTGAGCCCCATGAGTGACAGGGTTAATTATAGGTTTATGGGGGTCTGTATTGACCCCCATGTGTGACCGGGTTAATTAAGTGCTTATGGGGTCTGTATTGACCCCCATGCGTGACAGCATTAATTAAAGGTTTATGGGGGTCTGTATTGACCCCCATGAGTGACAGGGTTAATTAAGTGCTTATGGGGGTCTGTATTGAGCCCCATGAGTGACAGAGTTAATTAATGTATTATGGGGGTCTGTATTGACCCCAATGAGTGCCAGGGTTATTTATTGGCTTATGGGGGTCTGTATTGACCCCCATGAGTGCCAGGGTTAATTATGGGTTTATGGGGGTCTGTATTGACCCCCATGAGTAACGGGGTTAATTAAGTGCTTATGGGGGTCTGTATTGACCCCCATGAGTCACAGGGCTAATTATAGGTTTATGGGGGTCTGTATTGACCCCCATGAGTGACAGGGTTAATTATGGGTTTATGGGGGTCTGAATTGACCCCCGTGAGTGACAGGGTTAATTAAGTCCTTATGGGGGTCTGTATTCACCCCCCGTAGGACTAAGTGCTGCAAGTTTAGAGGTGTGAGGGTTGGTGTTGTTTCAAAGTAATGTGCCATAAAGCCTCCACCTTCCCCAAATGCGTCCCCTCGCTTTGCGAGGGTCCACATTTGCAGACCAAACTGCCTTTCTCGCTTCGCAAAGTGTGAAGAGCTCGCAAAGCGTGACGACATTTCGTAGTTTGACAACTATTATATGTGATATACATATATATATATCTCTCTCTCTATATATATATATATATACCGTATTTTTCGCCCTATAAGACGCACCGGCAGATAAGACGCACCTAGTTTTTAGAGGAGGAAAACAAGAAAAAAAAAATCTGAATCAAACACAAATACACTTTACACACAGATACACACCTACATTAGACACAAATATATATATATATATATATATATATATATATATATATATATATAGATATATATATATATATATATATAGATACACATACATACATATACATGCACACATAAATATACATAAACATACATACATATATACATAAATATACATACACATACATACATATACACACACACATACATGCACACATACACACACATACACACACACACACATACATACACACACATACATATCCATATACTGCAGCATTTGGGAGCATTTGGGAGCCCTTGACCCTCCCTGACCCTCCTGATCCTCCCTGACCCTCCTGATCCTCCCTGACCCTCCTGATCCTCCCTGACCCCCCTGATCCTCACCTTTCTTCTGATCTCTGCCATCTTGATCTCACCCCAGCGCTTCCTACCAGCACTCCTCGTGTACTGCAGCGTTGCGTGTGTGACGTCACTAGGACGCACCGGCCGACGCGATGCTGGTAGGAAGCGCTGGGGTGAGATCAAGAGGACAGAGGCAGTTTGAAAAGGTATATTCGCCGTATAAGACGCACCAACTTTCCTCCCCCAGTTTTGGGGAAGAAAAAGTGCGTCTTATACGGCGAAAAATACGGTATATATATAAATATATATATATATAATGGTCTAAGGGCAGCAATACAACGTATAAACTGGGACAAAGAACTGACAATTAAAAATACTGAAAATAAATGGACAACATTCAAATCCTTACTAAATATACATAAAGATCACCATATTCTATGTGGAAATAAAAGTAAAAGGAGTACATCAAATCAAATGTGGCTTAACAATAATTTAAAGATCGTGATAAGGAATAAAAAACAGGCATTTGAATTATACAAGAAAGAGGGAATAAAGGCGTCTTTAGGTGAGTACAAGGATATCAACAAGGCTTGCAAAAGAGCTATTAGACTTGCTAAAGTAGAAAATGAAAAGTTATTTGCAAAGGAGAATAAGACTAATTCTAAAATGTTTTTATTTTATTTTAAATATATTAATGAGAAGAAGTCTGGAAGGAAGCTATAGGAACTGTAGAAAGTAGATGACTGTAGAAAAGCAGATGTGATAAGTATATTTAAGAAGAGAGTAAGAGCAAATCCAGGGAACTATTAACCTGTAATCCTCACTTCTCTGGAAGCTTTTAGAGGGGTTAATAAGTGATAATATACAAGAATATGTCTATTTGAACAAGAGTAACATAAGTAGGAGTCAACACGGATGTATGAGGGATAGGTCATGTCAAACAAAATTGAATTAGTTTCTATGAGGAGGTTAGTAGGAACGCGGATAAAGTCAATTTGTTAAAATTATTATTTTTCTATTTTCCAAATGATTTTTGATACAGTGTCATATGGAAGACTAAACTAAGGGATACAGGAATTGCAGTAAATATCTGCTCATGGACTGAGAGCTGGCTAAAAGACAGGAAGCAAAGGGTTGTAGTAAATGTAACATACTCCAATTGGACTAATGTGGTAAGTGGGATTCCTCAGGGTTTAGTATTAGCTCCTTTTATCATATTTATTAATGAAGTGGAACTAGAAAGTATCATCTCCATTACTGAAGACGACACTAAGTTGTGCAAGGTAATTAAATCGGAAAGTTATATACTTTCACTCCAAAGGGATTTACATAAATTAGAGGAATGGGAAACTAAATGGCTGATGAAACTTAATACCAATAAATGTAAAGTTATGCATTTGGGAAGGAAAATAGTCATGCAATTATAATCTTAATGGAGCAAATCTAGGGGCCTCATTCAATGCAGGGCTGTAACTCGGCTGCAAATTGGCGATTCCTTGCAATCGGGTTACGGCCCGCATATCCCTAATCACAAACTATGCTATCAGCAGTAAGCACTTCTGTGCTTGACCAGGATCGTTGCCACAATGCCGTAACACGTGTTTCAAGCCGGCAATCTGGGAGCACTGTAAATGCAAATATAAATTCAAGACAGCACTGTAAAGCACTGCAAATGATGGGGAACACAATGGGTGACATGAGGATTAAAGGCACAACATTCCCAAGCTGGCACATTGCCAAATTACAATACTTGACTTCACGTTTAATTTCCCTCCAAAGTCATAAGGGCTTGAATAACAAGTAATGGGCTTGGAGGTCAGTCAAGCCCGTAGGACTATTGAATCCAACCTCCATTTATTTTTAAAGTCCTATGGGCTTGGAGGTTGAAGCCTGTAGGACTTGATTTGATAGTTTGAGAATGTTGTGCTATTAATTCTAAGACCGAAAATTACTTTCACTTCTAATAAAAGTACAGGATGGCCTTTTTATTTGCTTAATTAGTGCTACATTTTGTAAGTAAGATCGTGCGGGACCTCTTTGGTGTAAGTAAGCCTTGGTTCGCGTTTAGCCATTTACGGGTTTGACAGAGGGTAAATCGTAACAATTGAATAGCGAATGGGGATTTCTTGCGGAGCAACTCTCGCTGCCACGAAAGATCAAAGGCTTTGACGGAAGTAAGCTGCAATTGAGCAAATCGCGAGGGAGCGCAGATTGAGGTGCATAACCTGATCGAAGGCTGCAAACGTAAGCCAATTGAATAGCTAAGTAACTGGCGGCCTCCTCTTGCAGCCACGTTTGCCAAAAATGTAGTAATTAAATGAGGCTCTAGGTGTATCAGATATAGAAAGTGATTTGGGTGTGCTTATGGACAATCACCTAGGTAACAGTGCACAAAGCCAAGCAGCATCTGAAAAGGCAAAGGCATGTATTAAGAAGGGTATAGAAGCAAGAGAAGCAAATATAATACTGCCACTATTCAAATCCCTAATACGCCATCATTTTGAATTTTTGAAGTACAATTTTGGCCACCACTTCATAAAAAGTATATTTTAGAGCTTGAAAATGTACAGAGAAGCACAACAAAACTAAGGGAGAATGGATGGGCTAAATTATGAAGAAAGACTAACCAAATTAAATGAATTTTCTCTAGAAAAAAGGCCTCTAAGAGGGGATATGATTACCTTGTATAAATACATCCAGGGTCAATATAAGGCTTTGTCAAGTGAACGTTTTGTGCTATGAGTTTTTGAACTAGCAAGAGGACATCTTCGAATTTAGAATTAAAATTATTCTACCTTAAATAAAGAAAGGGGTTCTTAAAAGTAAGGGTAGTTAATCTGTTGAATTCTCTACAAAAGGAGATTGTGACAGTGGATTCGATAGATAACTTTAAAAAGGGATTGGGTATATTTTTGAATAAAAAGGGCCTTCAGTGTTATCCTGGATAACTAGAGAAGGAGAAGTATTGGTCCACGGAGGAATCTTATCCACAGTACCTGAGTTCAGGAAGGAAGTTAACTTTTTTTCCCAACATGAGACAATTGCCAATGTTTCAGTGGGGTTTTGTATTCTCTTTGCATTCCTCTGGATAAATTAACAAGTAATCCACATATTATAAGGATTTGAGGAGATCTAAAAATGTTGAATTTGATGCACGAAAGATCTATATGCAACCTCAATTACTATGTAACTATGTAATGATTTAGGTGATAATCTTGATACAGTACCTATGCATTTGTTAAATTATTTAATCTGAGAACTTAATGTTAGTGATAGGTATAATTTTACACATAATTATGAAGCACATCATAGAATGGTACGTTTAAAGTGTCTGTAATTTGGTGTCAGATTTCGTTAAATGTTTGTTAAAGCTACATAGTTACATAGTAAGAAGGTTGAAAAAAGACTTTTAGTCCATCAAGTTCAACCTTTTTAGAACTCATCTGACTTTTGTAAAAGGTGGGTTTATTGTTAATTCATTGTTAATTTATCCAGAGGAAGGCAAACAGAAAACAAAACATTGACACACTGCCACTTATTTCAAAAGGGAAAAGACATAAAATGATTTCCTAACCCCAGATAGTGGCAATTGGACTCCTCTCTGGATCAATACTCCCTCTCAAATTATCCAGGATAACCCTGACTGCCCTTTTTATTCAAGAATATATATAATCCCTTTTTAAAGTTATCTATCAACCCTGCTGTCACCACTTCCTATGGTAAAGAATTCCACAGATTAACCACCCTTACTGTAAAGAACACCTTTCTTTCTTTAAGGTGGAATCTTTTTACTTCTAACCCCAAAGGATGACCTCTTGTTAGTTGAAAATCTTTTGGCACAAAAAGTTCACTTGACAAATCTTTATACTGACCCTGGATGTATTTATATAGGGTAATCATATCCATTCTTAGACACCTTGTTTCTAGAGAAAATAAGTCTTTGTATAGTGGCAGATTTATATTTGCTTCCCTTGCTTCTATACCCTTCTTAATTCATGCTATTTTTTTACTTGCCTTTGCAGATGCTGCTTGGCATTGAACACTGTTACCTAGATGGTTGTCCACATGTACATCAAATCCCTTTCAATATCTGATACCCCTAGATTTGCTCCAATAAGATTAGAAATTGCGGGGCTATTTTTTTCTTCTTTACATTTTTTTCATATAAAAACTCATCGGCCATTTAGTTGCCCATTTCTCTAATTTTGCAAATCCCTTTTGGAGGGAAAGTACACATTTTTCTGATTTAATTAACTTGTATAACTTATTGTTGTCAGCAAAAATGGAAACAATACTTTCCAGTCCTACTCCTAAGTCATTAATGAATATGTTAAAAAGAAGAGGACCTTAGTTTGCACAATAGTCTTCCATGAGGCACTGTATCAAAAGCCTTTGCAAACTCCAAAAGGGCTAGATCCACTGAGTTGCCTTACGTTCCTACTAACCTCCTCATAGAAACAAATTAGATTTGTTTTATATGACCTATCCCTCATAAATCCATGTTGACTCCTACTTATAATCCTGTTCAAATAGACATATTCTTGTATACTATTCCTTATTAACCCTTCTAAAATCTTTCCCACTACAGAAGTCTATAATTTCCCGGATTTGTTCTTGTTCCCCTCTTAAATATAGGTGTCACATCTGTTTTTCTCCAGGGGGAGAAAGCACCTCTGGTTTTGATTTTGCATAATTTTACACAATTTTTTTCTAGTTCCCTATAAAGTAATATTTGGATGCATTGGAATCTTTTGACAATTTTTTTTATCATTATGTTCATATTAATTTGAAAGAATGGAGTAAATGTGCAAACGGAAAAAATATTCAGACTTGTTCATTCAATGCATCAACTATACATTAAATAAGCAAAATAAAGAAAAAAATATTTCCATTCAAAAAAGTATTTACTTAGGCCTTGAAATAAAACCAAAGTTTATTTTGCTTGTTGTGACTGACTTATATTGGAAGCTAAAACAAAACTCTAAACATTTATGCGGTAACACTTCTAAATTCAAATGAGGTCCCATTTATAAACTAGAATCTACATCTATAATGCATGAACAGGAACATGAATGATGATCATCCAACAAACGATAAAGAGCTCCCTAGAATACAGAAATAGAAGGATAAAGCTAATTGGTATTAAGCGTAGAAACGAAAGAAGAGGAACTTGAAGGTTCACTGCATGGTACCTAATAAAGTAAAGTTCTTAAACAAATTATAAAAAACTGTAAAGGTAAACAGAATAGAAATGGTCTTAAAAATAAGATATATCTTAATCTGATATAAAATCCAATATAGTTGCTTGATATTTATTTTAGCGGTGTCTTTGAAATGTCCTAGCTCTTGAAATGCAAATATATTATAGATGAGCTTGATAACAGAATATAATCCTTCAATGCATTAAAAAAAATAGAGCAAACAAAAGGGATATATAACAGGTACTCAGGAGTCAAAACCATAACATTAAACAATTATATTATTATTTAGATGATGCTAAAAATGATTGTTTCATGTACACTGATGGTTCAATATCTGCTACGCCACAAATATATAATATATATATATACATACACATATATATATATATATATATATATATGTATATACATGCAGATACATACACACGCAAATATATATATCACATATATAGTTGTGAGCAATACAGGTTGTTACTAACGCAGTTGCTGGCATCCCTATGAAGGTCCTTACTGAGCTGGTGGAGATGAGCGCTGTAGGCGCTCATCCCTACGACACGCAGAACTACACATCAACAGAAATCTCAATTACACCATTCACAATGCGAGACCCGTAGCAGTTTGAAAGAAAGAAATTACGGCCCATAACACTTTGCAAAAAGAAAAAAAAACGACTTAGAAAAAAAAAGATACAATGTAAAAAATAACTTAGCGGACGAACCGTGCACAAACAAAAACAACAAAAACATGAAGAAAAAAAAAAATACAGAAAAACATCACACACAGAATGGGGGACATCCAGGACTACTGGGACTGAGGTTGCACGCAAAGTCGAATTTGCTGAGTTTCGTGACTCAAAAATCGCATAAGCGCGAACAAAATGGCGGGCGAAAAAAATTAAAATGAGGCTACACGACCCCTAAACACGCAAAGCACTGCCAGGCACATAGGACTGAAAAAAAAATATGAGGTCAAAAAACCCGAAACAAGGCTACACAACCTCTAACCACGGAAAACACCGGCAGACACATAAGACTTTTACCCAGGACCCTACGAGGTACAAAATACACTATTAGGAAGTACGGAAAATGCTCCAGACCAGCGTAACACATAGACAATCGCAGCCATTTTACAACACTAACTTGCAACTAATAACATTACCATTCTAAAATGGCAATTTACACAACTAAACAAACGCTTTGCGCACACAGCCTATTTACACTGCACACTTGCCAGATTGCTGACACTTACACCTCAGGTTACCAACACTCCAAATGTGCATTTTATGCTGCAGCACAATACAAACAGATTGTTAGCTCTTCAGCATATTAATTGCTGCATATATTAATTACAAAAAGGTAAAGTATATTAATTTATGATTTAATTAATTCATTCATTAATTATTATTAAAACATATATATATATATATATATATATATATATTTAAAAAAAACAGCAGGGGAGAGGCTCACAATGAGCACCGAAGGTGCTCAGCGCGAGGCTCGCAATGAGTGCCAAAGGTACTCAGAGGACCAAAACACTTACATTGTGTGACAAACAGCATTACCTGTCTTACAATTTTATGTAATTTTTTGACGGGCAATTCGCTAGTATATATATTTCAGATGATATGTAGAATATGCATTTGATAGGCTTTTTTTTTAACTTTATTATTTATACATTAGTTGTTGTAGTCAGTATTATTTTAAGGTGAATAATCCAAAATATGGAATGAATATACCATGTAGGCATGGCTAAACTTCCAGCAAGAAGTCCTACATAACATATATGTACAAATGTAAAAGCTGCATTGTGGATTCTAACAATAAGAAAATAATAATACACGGTATAACTACATATGTAATGTCTGCTGCACTCAGGGTTTCAATAGTAAGAGCTGAAGACCATTATAATAATGTTAATGGGGGCTTATGTAACTAAGGTATTATCTTGCTGTACATATCATATATGTTACATATTGACTTATAGCACATTTTAAGTTATAAACCTGAAATGAAAAGATTATTGTATTCATTTAAGGTTACCATAGTTTACTATGGATTCAGACCCTTAAGTTGTTTTTAATGTCATAAAATTGCTTCTGCGATAAACTATAAGTCTCTACTGGGTTTTTGCCCTTGCTTCCGGTGCTTTTGATGAAGGAATACAATAACAAAGTTTTACATAGAATGTATTTGATTTATTTTGGTGTATATATTGTAATATTGGCAAAGAAATGAACAGGCCTAACAAAGATTCCATCTAGCTGAACCTGGATGGAGCAAAAAACAAACATAATCAGTCCAATAGTTAGTTCATATTAACTGGCCTGTATCCTTGAGAATTCCAGCTTTTTATTCTGCTGTGTATCGCTCCTCACGGACACAATGCTGTGTGTCTCTCTGTGTTTCTTTTTCAAGCTTCATAAAACACCTTTCTGTCTTTCTACTTCCAGCACAGACTCAACCTTCACTTAGGTAATTAGCAGCCTTTTAAAAGACAAACTCACCTGGGCCAATCAGCTGCTGCATGAGTTAACTCTTTCAGTCCTCCTTGGGAAAGAGAGCTGACATAAACCCTGTATATAACTCTGTCACGCTTGCATAACTTCCATATTCTTTAATTATATTTCTGAAATAGATTTAATTGACCATTTTCTATTTTTTCAACTAAAGTCCCTTCATAGAATACAACGAATCAAATGTATAAATGTCTTGTTGGGCTTGTCCCTATCAGCCAATGAGTAGTACTATGTCTACTGATGAAAAATGCACATACTATGGCACTATGGCAGAAGGAGCTTAGGGAGGTTAATGCGTGGCTAAAGATGTGGTGTACTAAGGAGGGGTTTGGGTTTTTAGAGCACTGGGCTGACTTCTAACTTCGGTACAATCTCTAAAGTAGGGATGGATTGCACCTTAAGGATGAGGGAGCTTTTGTACTAGGGGATAGGATGGTAGAAAGGCAGGAGGAGTTTTTAAACTAGTAGTTGGGGGGGGGAGGGACTAGATATAAGTAATGGGGTAGAAAGTGTAGAGGGCATAAGGGATGAATTAACAACTCATAGGAGAGGAGATGGGGGAAGGGGTAGTATAGTCAATAGGGAGGTAGTACTAAGTAATTCAAGTACAGTGGCAGGCACTTCAGAACTACAGACTCATAACATAAGGTGTATGCTTGCTAATGCCAGAAGCTTGCCAGGAAAAATGGGAGAGTTAGAATTATTAGCAATTAATGAAAAATGGGATTTAATAGGCATTACTGAAACGTGGTGGGATGAATCTCATGACTGGACTGTTAATCTGGATGGTTATAACCTATTTAGGAAAGATAGAGGCAATGGTAAACGAGGAGGAGGGATTTGTCTGTATGTTAAGCCTGAATTTAAGCCTATAGTCAGACAAGATATTTATGGTGGACCTAGTGAAAAGCTGAATGTTTGTGGGTAGAGTTAAATAGCGGAGCAGCAAATTCCAAAAGAATATTAGTAGGAGTATGCTATAAACCCCCAAATATAGCTGAAAGTGAGGAAATACAATTATTGTTACAGCTTGAAAATGCAGCTAGGCATGGTCAAGTTCTAATAATGGGAGATTTAAATTACCCTGAAATAAACTGGATAAATGAGCCCAGCAGTTCATTTAAGGGGAGCAGGTTCTTGAGTACACTCAGGGATCATTATCTGGCCCAGGTTGTACAAGAGCCTACTAGAAATGAAGCTATCTTAGATTTACTCATCACAAATAATATTGATATAGTATCTAATGTTGGAATAGGGCAACCTTTGGGAAACAGTGTTCACAACACAGTCTCGTTTGAGATATAATTAAAAAAACAAAATTTTATGGGGCCAACAAAAACTCTTAATTTTAAAAGGGCAGATTTTAACGGTCTAAGGGCAGCAATACAAAGTATAGACTGGGACAGAGAACTGGCAGGTTAAAACACTGACCACAAGTGGACAACATTTAAATCCTTACTAAATATACATCCACATCGGCATATACCGTGTGGGAATAAAAGTAAAAGCAGTAAATCCCATCCAATGTGGCTTAACAATGATTTAAAGATCAAGATACGGAGTAAAAAACAGGCATTTAAATTATACAAACAAGAGGGGACAGAGACTGCTTTATATGAATACAAGGAAATCAACAAGGCTTGCAAAAGGGCGATTAGACTGGCTAAAATAGAAAATGAAAAATTAATTGCAAAAGAGAGTAAGACTAACCCTAAAATATTTTTTAAGTATATTAATGGGAAGAAGGCGAGGAAGGAAGCTATAGGAGCATTACAATGTGACACAGGCCATCTGATAATTAGTGACCAAGAAAAGGCAGATGAGCTAAATAGGTTCTATTCTTCGGTATACACAAGGGAGCTACCAGTGGTTGGGACACAGCAACATAATGGGGCTACACTACCTTCACCAAATAATTGGTTAACACAGGAAGTAATCCAAAAGAGGTTGGAAAAAATAAATGTTAATAAAGCCCCGGGTCCTGATGGAATACATCCAAGGGTACTAAGGGAACTGGGTTCTGTAATAGCCAAACCATTGTATTTAATTTTTCAAGATTCACTCAACACAGGGTCTCTACCAGGTGACTGGAGAAAAGCTGATGTGATACCTATATTTAAAAAGGGAGCAAGAGCAAATCCGGGGAATTATAGACCAGTGAGCCTCACTTCTGTAGTGGGGAAGCTTTTAGATGGGTTAATAAGGGATAATATACAAAAATATGTCTATTTGAACAGGATTATAAGTAGGAGTCAACATGGATTTATGAGGGATAGGTCATGTCAAACAAATCTAATTAGTTTCTATGAGGAGGTTAGTAGGAACCTGGATCAAGGTTGCAAAGGCTTTTGATACAGTGCCACATGGGAGACTATTGTGCAAACTAAGAGATACAGGAGTTGCAGCAAATATCTGCTCATGGATTGAGAGCTGGCTAAAAGACAGGAAGCAAAGGGTTGTTGTAAATGGAACATACTACGATTGGACTAATGTGGTAAGTGGGGTTCCTCAGGGTTCAGTATTAGGTCCTCTCCTTCTTAACATATTTATTAATGATTTAGAGGTAGGATTGGAGTGTGGTGTCTCCATTTTCGCTGATGACACAAAGTTGTGCAAGGAACTTAAATCAGATAGTGATGTGCTTTCCCTCCAAAGAGATTTACATAAAATTGAGGAATGGGCATCTAAATGGCAGATGAGATTTAAGACGAATAAATGTAAAGTTATGCATCTGGGAAGGAAAAATAGCCATGCAATTTATAATCTTAATGGAGCAAATCTAGGTGTATCGTATATTGAAAGGGATTTGGGAGTGCTTGTGGACAACCACCTACGTAACAGTGCTCAAAGCCAAGCAGCAGCTGCAAAGGCAAATAAAATATTAGCATGTATTAAGAAGGGTATAGAAGCCAGGGAAGCAAATATAATTCTGCCACTATACAAATCTCTAGTACGCCCTCATTTGGAATATGGAGTACAATTTTGGGCATCACTTCATAAAAAGGACATTTTAGAGCTGGAAAAGGAACAGAGGAGGGCAACAAAACTAAAAGGGGAATGGAGGGGCTAAGTTATGAAGAAAGACTAACCAAATTAAACTTATTTTCTCTAGAAAAAAGGCGTCTAAGAGGAGATATGATTACCTTATATAAATACATCCAGGGTCAGTATAAAGACTTGTCAAGGGAGCTTTTTGTGCCAAGAGGTTTTCAACTGACAAGAGGACATCCCTTGAGGTTAGAAGTAAAAAGATTCCACCTTAAAGAAAGAAAAGGGTTCTTTACAGTAAGGGTGGTTAATCTGTGGAATTCTCTACCAGAGAAGGTGGTGACAGCGGATTCGATAGATACATTTAAAAGGGGACTGGATTTATTTCTAATTAAAAAGGTAATTCAGGGTTAGCATGGATAATTAGAGAGGCAGTATTGATCCAGGGAGAAGTCCGGTCGCCGGTGTCTGGGATCAGGAGGGAATTGATGTTTTTTTTTATATACAACTAATTAATCAATAGTTAATCCGCATATTGCAGATCAGAGGAGATCTTAAAAGGTTGAACTTGATGGACTGAAAGTCTTTTTTCAACCTTAAATACTATGGCCCTCATTCAATCGCGATTTGGCCAATTGAATAGGGTTCTAAATAAGCACATAGCATATTTTTTTTAAATAAGTTTTTAGTTAATAAAAACCTTGCTTTTGGATAGATGCTTACTAACTAAAAACTTCTTAAAAAAAATATGTTATGTGCTTATTTAGAGCCCTATTCAATTGGCCAAATTGCAATTGAATGAGGGCCTATGTAACTATGTAACTTCCTGCAGGTTTAAATTAAGCTTAAGTTAAGTTTTTATCCAATGTATTTTCATGAAGAGAATACATATGTTGTAATATTTAAAACATGCTCTTTACAAGCTTGAAAAAATCCTTGTATTAGTACTATTAAGTTATGAGTGCACTTTGTGAAAATGCAGATAATACATAGGTGTTCTTGAACTATTGTCTGATATGCTGGATACGCATTTAATAAGTCTGGTCTTCATTTTTACTTGTACTTTTTTGCCTTTTTAGTATACAGTAGTTAATAATGGTGCATTTGTTAAATGTAATAAATAAAACCTCAATGATATAGTCACATGTGAAAATGTATATGGTTTTAAACTTCTGCAGTGACTCCCTAGAGTGCGCTCTGGACCGCCCCAATCCTGAGCAGCCTGGTCAGATATGATTCAGTCATGAGATGATCCTCCTCTCTGTTGCGTCTTGCCAGGCTGTGCATTACCTTCACATGATTGGCGGAGTTGCTGGCCTGGACCCCTTAAAGACACTTTAACTGCTGCCGCATGGCCAGCATCTCTGCCTGCGCAGTTTGGCCTGATGTTGGAGGCCCCTGGGGAGTTGGTGAGGAGGTGGCGGTGTGTAATTGGGGAGGGTCTAGGGAGGGTCTGGGGGCTGGCTGAAGGATGGAGCAGAATGGGTGATGGTGTGGTTGGGCCCCTTGGTGGTGGCGGCCAATCCAGCACACTGTTGTGGGAGGGAGGAGGTGATGGCTGGCTGATGCCATCACTCCAGTTGAAGGGCCCTGGCGATAGTCTCAGTCTCTGGACGAGGAAGATAGTGGGGTCGAATCCTGGCGGTGTGGCCGATGGTCCAGATGGTGACCCCCCCAGCCATATTACATCCTCCTCTCTGAACCAGGGCGCTTGGTCCTGCCCCCCCCCCCCGCGTGCCAGTTCCTGCTGGGCGGGACTTGCTCCTTTACTTCCTGCTCCGATGGAGCCGACACCACCGCCTCTGGCTCGCCACTGGACCCAGACCTCCTTGATGCCGAAAGAGAGAAAAGGAAGGTATATTTCATTAGTAGGATGAATAATATATTCTTTTGTTTGCATAGTTCACTCTTCATCTGACATCTAGGCTTGTACCTGGATGATACTCCTAATTGCAACTCAGATTAGCTACCATTTGCTAGTGGGCACACCAATACATGGAGTATCTATTGTATGATTACTGTTGTTGTGCCCAGGAATGAAAGTGATTGGTCAGCTTCATGAATTTAATGACAAATCCATCTATCCCTTGTTAATTCCATAGAGCTAACATGTCAGTGTCCTTGTTGGTCATCATGTTCATGTGTAGTGTGTGTGATATACATGTGGTGGCATGTTGGTGCATGTGATATTCACCTGACATGGAGGCTGGGTCCTGCTGGGCCACTATGCCTGAAGCTCCAGTAGCTGAAGCTCCTTGCGACCCACTCCCACTCATTATAGGTCACAGTCACTTTCTTGTCCTTCTTCGCCATCATCCTCCATACCTTGGCCTTGATGTTGTCAAACTGGTGCTTAATGGACCTCACATCCCTTGGCGCTGTGCCTACCACTGTAACCTCAGCCGCTACCTCCTTCCATGCCTGAGCCCTAGGCCCTGGCCTAACTTCCCTCCCCCAGCAAGAATCACGGGGCTGCCATGGATAGCACCAAGGAGCACCACATTCTCCCGGTACATGAAATTGTGGGCCCTGTGCTTGCCCTGAGCCTCCTGCCGTCCTGACTGTGGATGGGGATCCTTACCTCCCTGACCTGTCCCTGAGGCCTGTCCCTCCACTAAACTACCACACTCCCTGGGATCAGGCCCCTTCCCCCTCTGTCCCTCTTCTAGGTGTTCCTGGTGCTCGGGTCACCCTGCCACCTCCCACCTCCTCCTCTTGCTCCTCCTCCTCTCCATCACTCCTTTCCTCCTCCTCGCCACCACTCATCTCTTCCTCCTTCTTTCCACCACTCCTCTCTGCCTCCTCCTCCTCTCCACCACTCCTCTCCTCCTCCCCACCACTCCTCTCCTCCACCTGACAACTGCTCTCCTCCTCCCCACAACTACTACCCAGGGCCGCCTCGCTCTCCTCTTTCTCCTCCTTGCCTCTCCTCTTCTTCTCCTGCCCACCTCTCCACTCCTCTTCCCTCCTCTCTCCTCCCTCCATAATAATCCAGAAAAGAAAATTAGGATAAATAATAATAAGGGTTGCTGTATATATAGGATGTAAAGAAAAAGGGTTTTATGTGTAATTAATAACTGTTGGGGGATGGGGTGTTGGGAATGAGATCGGGGGGAGGTGTATGCAGTGAGCGAGCTCCATATGTCTCTATGTGTGTTCTTTTAAAGTATGTGTTTTGCTATTATGTGTAATCTGTAAATATGTGTAGTCAAGCACTAAGTGTAAAATCGTAAATATTATAATATAAATCACCAAAACCGCAAATTACTGCTCTCAAAATACTCCTGCTCTCTCCCTCTCTCAAAAACCTCCAACTCCTGCGTGCTACTTTGTCTGTGTGCTACTTCGTCAGAAAATACAACACAGTCAACGCATGGGCGAGTGGAATGCAACTTTATAATCTCCTTCTGTCAATCATCTGTGACTAGACCGCTTTCTATTGGCGGAGAGGCCTGTGTCGCACTACGCGATTGGATCATAACGGCCGATCGCATCTCGGCCAGCCCCTTAACAGTTTTCAGCTGTGGGAGGGATTTATGGGCTTGAGGCTTCGGCCCTTATCAATTGAATAGCATCGCAATTGGAGATGAATGGGAGCCCGCAACACACCTGCAGACATTCGTCCTTCGACGATAGAGTTGCAGGCTTGCAATTGAATCAGGCTCATTGTTTTTAGAAAACTAAGAACAAATGTATCAGCTGGGGGCATGAACAGAACTACCAGGTTACTTCATTGGCTCTTGGCAAACAATGTGAATTATGTGTTGGGATAGAGGTACAGACAGACCCAACACATGCGGCAGGCCACAATCACTTTAGAGCTATTTTATTTATAGATGGTTTTATTATTTACTTTATAAGCACACATTTCTTGAGCTAAAAAGTGGTAAACTAGATGCCCACAGACCTTTATCTGATCCTTACACTGGCCATTTAAATCCTGCAATATATTTTAAGGTTTCTATCATCTCTCCTTCATGCTGTACATGCTTTAAATAAGTTTACACCTCACTGATAGTTTCATGGCCAACATTACTACTATTTTCACTTAATAATTATATTGTCAGTGTTGAGAAATATTATTTAACAAATACTAATACATGTCTACCACAGGAGATAGCTTTTAAAAGGACTCTTCCGTTGTTTTTTGGTTTTATATAAATGTTTTATCTAGGTGAATTAAATCCCTTTATTCTCCTTAATTTCTCATATAACATTTTAACTTACATTGAAGAAATCTCCAGAGTAGCAGATTTTTATCTTCTGGAAGCTCATTTTTTCTTTAGGTTTTCCCTGATTTAGGGTGCCAGCATTCCCAGCACAAGAGAGGGCCTTCACACTACCAGTGACTCATGCTGCTAACAGTCAGTGATCTTCTGTGTGTTTGAGTAGCATGGTACACTGGTAGTGTGAAGACACTCCTCTGTGGTTGTGGCTTTAAGTCACACTTGTAAAACATGGCATCCTACCTAATAAATAATAGGAAGAAAGGGAATGGTTCCAGAAGCTAATAATCTTTTACTCTGGGAGATTCATAAAAGAGAAATGTACATCTTATATGAAAATTATACTGAGCAATCATTTAGGCAAAAAAAATGGTTTGCATAAATGTTTTAGCTATGTTAAAGAGTGCCTTTAAAAATGATGGGAATTAACAATAGTAGCATTACATGCAACATAATTATACATCTTCAATGTGCCAAATCATAGTAAAATCTCATATATAACATCATTTGACACTGCGCTGACAGGTATTGCAACAAACAGCTGTTGCTACACATTCACTTCAAAGATTCATCTGTTTCAACACTCTTGTATGAAAGACTATACAAGCGATTACCACAAATATAGTTGTCTCTGTACAGCACTATATCAAACACAACATATGAATAGAATTTATAGCACATAATGCTTTTAAGTTGAACCACATGTTATGCATAGGTAGTGTGTGTAGTACGTTCACTGCCACTCATTCTGAAACAGTATGTATTGTGTAGTGAGTCATCGCAATGATGCAATAAATCTGATTATATTGCAGTATAAATGTTGATTATATATTGAATGAGGAGAATTCTGAAAGGCCGAATCAGATAATGTTTCATGTTCTTTCCCTAGAACATAAACAGAAAATTTTACTATATCTTCTTCCCATTCAAATCAATGGAGCTGAACATCATAAACCAGAAAACAGCAGAAATCATGAGCAGTGATGTCTAACCAATCCATATGATCGTGCATTAGGATGGAGACAGGACCGAAGCAGAATTGGGGACAATTTATGGCACATAGGGTGATATACTGTAAGTGGTGCAAGATATAAACAATGAAAGCCATATAGGGAATTGTAGACATGGGTTAGGAATTTGAAAAGACAGCCATAGGAGACAGGAAACAATTGGGCCTGGGCCAGGAGAGTGGAAGTGTGAGTTGTGAGTGGAAGACACTCTGAATTTGTTGGAGTGAGGTGAATGCATGGGCTGGAAATCTGATGAGGAGCCAGTTGCAGTAGTGGATGAAGATGCAGGTGCAAGTGAACAAGGTTATATGATTAGTCAGAGAGAGCGTAGGATTGAAGGCGACGCCAATATTTTACACTATGGGGGACACTTTAAGAGACAGAATTGAGAAGGACATGGGGAGGAGCAAGAAGGAATTTATAGGCAAAAGTAAAGGAACTTCACAATCACATAACCCAGCACCACTTTAACACATAGTGCATCTGGCTACACATCATAAAACAAGGATACTCCCATGCAACTTTAGCAGTGGGTCTTAAGGCGACAGAGGGACATCAAGTTTTGAGAAAGTACCATTAATGGTATAAAGCGCGACAGACTTTCTTTTATACCCTTTTTATGTAGCCAGTAATCAGTCCTTTTCAACTGTGGGATGCAAAGGGATGAACTTTTTTAATAAAATAAATGTATGTTTTTGCATAAATTTGTATGGGAACATTCTTGTAGTTAGACATAACTGAGTGGGGAACCGCAGCTCTGTGTGCAATAAGCTACTGTCTGCTTCCTCTGTGTGAGTTTTATAGCAGATCACACCTAGCTGTAAGCACCCAAATCTCTTTTCTATCTAATTTAGTGTATCCGCTCATAGTCTTCTCCATACAAACTACTTTTAAACGTGTAATTGCATTTAATTTATTTCGCAGTATTTAAAAGGTATTAAAAGACATATTTGAAGATGAAGCTGGTTGAACATAAACCCTAATATAAATGCAGCTCATGCTTCATTTACTCTTGTAGACCTACTCCAGTGTGCAGCTGAACCATTCAGCATACATATGGTGTTCTCAAGTAATCTATGAAAGGATGCTAAGACCATATGTTGTGGCTGACAATACAGAATAATATGATCGGATAATCACAATGGGAGACATTAATGAAAAGGAACAATTCTATACTATTCACAGACTCGTGTTGCATGAAAGCCTCAGCATCTGGTGATCAGCCTTAGGAAACTTTATCACACAACTGAATGTTACTTTCTATGTTCAGAACCATCAAAGAGGATCATTTAAATCTGCAAAATGAACAAGGAAAGATACAACATAAAAACACCAAATATATCATTAACTAAAAATTTCTGTGATCTGACAGTTATCCTTAGAAAAGTTGTATCTGTTTTACATAGTGTACAACTTATTTTTCAACAAATCACTAAATTTTCTAGCAATTTCAGTAAATGTATTTCAGCTTCAGTCTAAGTAAATTACTTTAATATCACTGACTTATTTTTCCAAGAAAATAATATATTCAGATTTTAAAATAACATAAAAACAAAAATTTCTAAAAATTGTACAGAAGGTGACAACCATGTCAGTTGTTCGCTTCAAGCTCATTCTCTTTCTATGCATACATGTAGGTGAAAATATCCCAGGCTTGTTTTTTAGTGTCCTTGCTTCCATTCCTCAAATAGCGTTCAGTATAACCCAAAGGCACAAGGCCTGGGGAGCTAGATTGAGAGTGGCATTGTTAACTGAGAAAAATATTTGGGGAATGGGAGCTGTATTAGAAGGGTGAAGAGCTGCGTATGAGTTGGATCAGGAGGAATTTTTTTGATAGGTTGTCAATTAAACATGTGAATTTTAACCTTATTTCATATCAAAAGTAACAAGCATTGTGAGAATGTGACTAAATAACATATGACTATATGAAGAAAACAGAAGGGTGATGTCATAAATATTTTAAAACATAGGGCACCATTCCAATCTTTTACATGGTTATGAAAAAAAGCTGCCTTACAACTGTGAGAGCTTTTTTAAGCTATGGAGGCATTCCAATCCAAACATCCCAGTAAGTTAGGGAACACCCATCAAGTCTATTATCGCACCCTAATGTGTGCACACAGCCTGCGCATAAGAGACTCTGAGCCTGCAGCTCAGTAATCCCCATGCACAGACCTACACATATCTAGTACCTCTCTCCATCTATAAAAACTCCTACCTATGGCATGAAAGGGGGTAATTATTTAAATAAATATGCAGTTGTTCATGATCCCACTGCATTTCACCCCTACCCCTATGATGCCAGGGATCCCCAGGATTCCCTCATTTCAAATTACTCTAAAACAGGAGCAATGCCTGGGATTCCCCCTCATACCCACTGAAGGGAATACTGAAGATTCCCTCCTCCCATGCACTGAAGAAAACTGCAGGGATTCCCTCAACTTACCCCAAACCCCAAATATACATATAACAAGGAGGGTCTGTATAGACCACCATGGTATCAAAATGTTAATCCTGTGCCAGGGAGGTCCTTAAAGGACCTTCATGGCACCTAAGAATTAACCCTTGCCATGATGGCCCCTAACAGACCACTGTGGCACTCAAAATTAACCCTGTTGCCATGGAGGTCTTGTAAGGACCCACGTGCATTTAACAATAAACCTGCAAGTACAATCCATGCTACTTACAGTTAACCCCATGCCATGGAGTCCTTACAGGAACTCCATGGCATGTAAAAAAAAACTATATGTCATGGAGGTCCTGCAAGAACCTCCATGGCTCCTAATGTTAAAAACCTGCCACAGAGGTACTTTAAGGATAAACATACATTCTATCCAATCTAGCACATACATCTTGTGAGTCATCTAGTGGTTCTTCAGGGCCAATCACTGAGAAAGGATGTTCTTTTAGTGATTGCTGCTATGGGTTGTTAATTGTTTTTGTTTACTGTCTTTCTGTCTTGCAAGAAGAAAATTCCAAATAATACCAGATCAGATGTGAGCATGGACTGTAAAGAGAGTGAGTTAGATCAGTAGTCATTTATTGTGACCCAGTATTCGTGAGGCATTACCAAAGACAATGGGAAATGTTAGCTGGGCAGAGTTTACATGATGCTGGTCATGATATGAAATGCTAGTACAGGGTTAGTCAATAGATGTACCTTGGTCTGACTGATTTCCAGCCCAAATCTTCCTGACCTCAACATGCAAAATCCCCATAACCTTAAATAAACTTCTAGTTAAATTATATCCTTTTCTAGGAATCATATTCTATTTAATCTTTCTCCAGATGCCCTTTTCAATGCAATTATATTAAAGTATTTCTGTGTGTATATGTAAAAAAATATGGACTCCACACCATGACCTAATTTTTGCATAGTAATTTGGATCCCAATGAATTTTGTTAATATTAACCGACTACACCTGCATTAGTAAATATACTCTATAGGATAACAAAGGATGTTCTCTGAAAGTTGTCTAACGCTTCACCCTTTAGTACAACTGGTCTGGTATGGTAAATCTGGGCTGGTGGGCATTAGACTATACTGATGGGATAGGGCTATAGATTCACATTTCATTTTCTGTTTGTACAATAGAAAAGCTGCCTTGCAAAAGTATTCAACCCCCTTGGCATTTTTCGTGTTTTGTTGCCTCACAACCTGGAATTAACAAGGCTTGTTTGAGAATTTGCATAATTTAATTTACATAACATGCCCACACCTTTGAAGATGTTTTTTTTTATTTTTTATTGTGAAACAAACAACAAATAGGACAAAATAACAGAAAAAGTCAATGTGCATAACTAGTTACTGCCCTAAAGTCAATACTTTGTATAGCCACCTTTTGCGACAATCACATCTCCAAGTCGCTTTGGGTAAGTCTCTATGAGCTTGCCACATCTTACCACTGGTCTTTTTGCCCATTCCTCCTTGCAAAACTGCTCTAGCTCCTTCAAGTTGCATGGTTGGCGCTTGTGAACAGCAATCTTTAATTCTGACCACAGATTTTCGATTGGATTGAGGTCTGGGCTTTTGACTAGGCCATTCCAACACATTTATATGTTTCCCCTTAAACCACTCAAGTGTTGCTTTAGCAGTGTGTTTGGGACATCATTTTACTAATTATGTGACTTCTGAAGGTAATTGGTTGCACCCGAGCTTTTTATGGGCTTCATAACAAAGGGGGTGAATACATACTGTACGCACATGCCAATTTTCTGTTTTCTATTTCTAAAAAAATGTTTTATGTATATATTTTTCTCATTTCCTTTCACCAACTTAGGCTATTGTGTTCTGATCCATCACATAAAATTCAGATTAACAAAACATTGAACTTAAGGCTGTAATGTAACAAAATAGGTAAAAAGTCAAGGGGGTGAATACTTTTTCAAGGCACTGTATTTTATAGCTGCATTACTTAGAAAATGGAGATGAAAGGGTTACTTATCAAACTCATTTAGTTCCCAAGATAGGTTTGTATCTATGCATTATGCACATGCCATTAAAAAACATTGGCCCCCATTAAATTGGGGTTTCGGGCGATCCGGTAGCCCGTAAGTGAGGTCGCAAGATAATTTGCTATTCTATTGGCGTCTTTTTGTGGGCTCCAAACGGCTTACTAGTTACAGCCTTGAAAAAATGGCGATAGTTAAACTCATAACTAACAGCCTCCCGAAGCGTTTGATCTTTCAAGGCCGCAAGACTTCCGAACGCTAAAATCGCAAATAGCTATTTAATTGCAAAAATCGTTCAACACTGCAGCCACAATCAAGCCCGCAAATGCCAAATGGCGGCCCAATCTTACGGGTTCCAAATAGGACCAGCAAAGGTTTTACAGACTAGTTTGGAACACTGCAAATCACAATATAAAGACACCAATAAACTTTAAAACATGGGGAAAGCAATGGAAGGCATTACAATTACATGGACAACAACTCACAAATATCAAATACTAGCGTCTTGCCCGTCAAAAAATTACGGTCAATAAAAGAAAGTGTTGAAATGCTGTCTGTCACACAATGTGAGTGTATTGTGTGCCTCAAGTAACTAAATTCCTCAAAAAGCAGAAATGTACATGACATAAAATAAGAAAAAGTTAAATCACCAAAAATAAAAAATGTGCATTACAGAACCAAAAAAAGAAACCTAAGTGACCAAAAATAAAAAAAGGAACATTACAGAAAATAAAAAAAGACATTACAACCTCCCGTCACTACAACATTTAAAAAAAAATTACACACCTGAAAATGAAATACATATAATACATACATATAATACAATACAACACAATAAAATAAGATAAAATACAATACAATTAAATAAAATACAATACAACCCTATGTAATATACAGTCAGGTCCATAAATATTGGGACATCGACACAATTCTAATCTTTTTGGCTCTATACACCACCACAATGGATTTGAAATTAAACGAACAAGATGTGCTTTAACTGCAGACTTTCAGCTTTAATTTAAATGGGACAGATTCACAGTCATAAAACAAACTTTCACTTTTTAATACTTGGTTGCAAATCCTTTGCAGTCAATTACAGCCTGAAGTCTGGAACGCATAGACATCACCAGACGCTGGGTTTCATCCCTGGTGATGCTCTGCCAGACCTCTATTGCAACTGTCTTCAGTTCCTGCTTGTTCTTGGGGCATTTTCCCTTCAGTTTTGTCTTCAGCAAGTGAAATGCATGCTCAATCGGATTCAGATCAGGTGATTGACTTGGCCATTGCATAACATTCCACTTCTTTCCCTTAAAAAAACTCTTTGGTTGCTTTTGCAGTATGCTTCGGGTCATTGTCCATCTGCACTGTTAAGCGCCGTCCAATGAGTTCTGAAGCATTTAGCTGAATATGAGCAGACGATATTGCCCGAAACACTTCAGAATTAATCCTGCTGCTTTTTTCAGCAGTCACATCATCAATAAATACAAGAGAACCAGTTCCATTGGCAGCCATACATGCCCACACCATGACACTACCACCACCATGCTTCACTGATGAGGTGGTATGCTTTGGATCATGAGCAGTTCCTTTCCGTCTCCATACTCTTCTCTTCTCATCACTCTGGTACAAGTTGATCTTAGTCTCATCTGTCCATAGGATGTTGTTCCAGAACTGTGAAGGCTTTTTTAGGTGTTGTTTGGAAAACTCTAATCTCGCCTTCCTGTTTTTGAGGCTCACCAATGGTTTACATCTTGTGGTGAACCCTCTGTATTTACTCTGGTGAAGTCTTCTCTTGATTGTTGACTTTGACACACATGACACCTCCTGGAGAGTGTTTTTGATCTGGCCAACTGTTGTGAAGGTTGTTTTCTTCACCAGGGAAATAATTCTTCGGTCATCCACCACAGTTGTTTTCTGTGGTCTTCCGGGTCTTTTGGTGTTGCTGAGCTCACCGGTGCGTTCTTTCTTTTTAAGTATGTTCCAAACAGTTGATTTTGCCACACCTAATGTTTTTGCTATCTCTCTGATGGGTTTGTTTTGTTTTTTCAGCCTAAAGATGGCTTGCTTCACTGATAGTGACAGCTCTTTGGATCTCATATTGAGAGTTAACAGCAACAAATGCAAACACTGGAGCTTGTATCTGCTCTTTGTAAATGGGATAATGAGGAAATAACACACACCTGGCCATGGAACAGCTGAGCAGCCAATTGTCCCATTACTTTTGGTCCCTTAAAAAGTGGGAGGCACATATACAAACTGTTGTAATTCCTACAACGTTCACCTGATTTGGATGTAAATACCCTCAAATTAAAGCTGAAAGTCTGCAGTTAAAGCACATCTTGTTAGTTTCATTTCAAATCCATTGTGGTGGTGTATAGAGCCAAAAAGTTTAGAATTGTGTCGATGTCCCAATATTTATGGACCTGACTGTACATGCCGCTATCTACTATACATGCCACTATCTAATATAAATGCCACTATGTAATATACATGCCACTATATAATGTAATATACATCCCACTATGTAATATACATCCCACTATGTAATATACAATACTATCTAATAATACATCCCCCTATCTATGTAATATACAATACATGCTATCTATATATATATATATATATATATATATATAGCTACCCTAATTGTAAGCTACAATAAAATAATTAAGACCACTTACCTTGAAGATGTTTCTTCAGATCAGCAACCTACGGTAAAAAAGATTCCAAAAATTATTACAACACGTTTACATGAAATACCTAAAAATTCTAAACATTGTAAACATTCTAAATATTCTAAATATTGTAAATATTATACTCACCTTTCCAGCATGTCCCGTTCCAGCATGTCACGTCCTCCATGTTCTGTCCGCCATGTTCCGTCGGCCATCTTTGCGTGTTGTCCGGCGGTACTCCTGTAAAAAAAAAAAACATTACATTAGTAAACATAAAGCAAAGTAAAATAAACACAATCTACATTATACTTACCTTTCCGCGATGTCTCCGGCCTCCTTGTCTTCTCCGGAAGCATCCGCCCTGGCGGATGTCTCCGACGCTAATGACCTTCCTATGGAGTGTTCCAGAGTAAAATTGGCAATGGCGGCTTCTGATTGGCTGAAAAGGCTGTCTATCAAATTCAGCCAATGAGAAGACACCATTTGTGAACCAATGAAAAAAGTATACACCCCAAAATACAACGCTGATGGGATAACACACCTTTCAATCTTTATTTGAACCAATCCTAAGGCTTTATTGCCATCAGCCAATCACAATGTACTGATTGGTGAAGACATCTGCGCCTTCCCATTGGCTGTAATATTAATTGATTTTAACAGTAGCCAATGAGAATGCGCAAATCCTTCACCAATCAGTATGTGAGGGTGTATTCCATTGTGATTGGCTATTGTCAGTGCAACCAATCAGAATGCGCAGAGGCTCCAACCAATCACCCTGTGGGGGTGTATTCCATTGTGATTGGCTGAAGGCATCTGCGCCTTGTGATTGGTTTAAATAAAGATTGATAGGTGCATTATCCAATCAGAGTGGGATTTTAGGGTGTATCCCTTTCTGATTGACTCACACATTGGCGCCTGTTGATTGGGTGAATTTGATAGACAGTGTTTTCAACCAATCAGAAGGCGGCATTGCTTATTTTCTTCCGGAAAATTCTCCTGGAGCCTCATTAGCGTTGGGGATGTCCGGGAGTGCGGATGTAAGTATATTTATTTATTTATTTATTTTTGTTTTTTTACAGGGCGTGGCAGAAGAGGATCCGGAGGAGGCTGTAGACATCGCGGGGAGGTAAGCATAATGTAGATTATGTTTATTTTATTTTGATGTATGTGTATTAATGTTGTGTTTTTCTTAACAGGTACCGCGCCGGACGGAACATGGCGGAAAGGTGAGTAGAATATTTATAATGTATAGAATGTATAGAATGTATAGAATGTCTATAATGTGTATTTTATAAGTGTAAAAGTGTTGCACTAATTATTATTTTATTTTTTTCCGTAGGTGGCTGATCGCAATGGACATCTGCAAAGGTAAGTGGTCTTAATTTTTTTATTTTAGCTTAGACTTAGAATAGTTAATATATAGTTAGCATTTATTGTATGTTAGCTAGGGGTTTTATATAGATAGCATAGGATGTAGTGTATATTAAATTGTGTTTTTTATTTAGATAGATTGGGAATGTATTATTATATAGATAGGATGTATATTAGATTATGCTATTTATTTAGATAGATTGGTATGTATTATTATATAGATAGGATGTATATTAGATTATGGTATTTATTTAGATAGTTTGGGAATGTATTATTATATAGATAGGATGTATATTAGATTATGCTATTTATTTAGATAGATTGTGTAATGTATATTAGATAGTGGTGTATTGTAATTGTTTGTAATTGTATTGTAATTGTATGTATTTGTATTGTATGTATTTGTATTGTATGTATTTGTATTATATGTATTTTCTTTTCAGGTGTGTATTTTTTTTCCTGTAGTATGGGGGGGTTGTAATGTTTTTTTTTTTTTTCTGTAATGTTCCTTTTTTTATTTTTTGTGACTTAGGTTTTTTTATTTTGTGTAATGTAGTTTAATTTTTTTTTTAGTTAGTTTTTTATTTCATGTAATGTAGATTTTTTTTGTGTGACTTTTGGCTTTTTTTATTTTCTGTAATTAGAGTGGTGGGGGTTAATAGGGGGTAGGTAGTGTAGATGTTAATAGGTTAGTGTAGAGGGTGTTTATTTGATCTTTAATGTTTTATTGGGGGTGGTATAGTGCAGTATAGTGTTAATACTTAGTGTCATGATGGTCCTTGAGGACCATCATGGCACTTATGTGGTTAATGTAGTGTTGTAACAGGCCCATAATGGTGTTAATATACCCTTATGGGA